>JAODFY010242975.1:0-16136 GCA_027580055.1 Paracaudina chilensis | reverse complement strand
TGTGATGGCTGATTCTCCCACAACATATAAAAAATCTATCAGACTTTGTTGACTTTCCGATCAATTGCATGGATTAAATGCAACAAGGTACATATTAATGGCTCTACTTTCCAACAGGCTTGCAAATATCCAATATAGGAGTAATTATGCAAACACAACAAAAGTCGGGGGACATTTGGGTTTAGAGGTTTAATGGAATGAACCTTGAGTGTGGGGTGGTATGGGGGGGGCAAGATCACTTATGCTGGGGTTCATATTTTGATACATGTTGAGGGTCAAGTGTAATCAAAGAAACTTTTGCAAGTTGAGGGCTCACACATTCACCAAAATTCACCTGGTCTTTATTTACTTCATTAAACATTATTTCATATAAATTTTATTTTGCATTTAGCATATTCCTAGAACAGCAGGGATGGCCACATCTTTCTTAATTTTAGGGGAGTTAAGTAATATGTGATATAAATTGTTTAATGTTAAGCTGATGAACTGCTGCCTCTGTGGAAATCAATGTGTGGCATTACTTGTAACAGCTAGAGGAAAGTCTGTTTGGTGGGACTGATTTACTGGAATGACATGCACAGCTACTGACAATAATTCACATGGGAAAACTGGAGGTGCTGACTTACTTCAAGGTACATCCACTGGCGCTGTACTGTCAATGTGACCTCAATCACCTCCAGAATGTGTGACAGGGTCCTCTCCCAGTAGTCCACCTCCTTCTCAAAGGCCTTAACAAACCGTGAAGCCTTCATGGTTGAGAGGGTCACCTGGTTATCCTCTAGTGCCTGGAACACATCGTCAGTAGTCCTACACAAGAAAACATGGGGTTATGTGATTGTTTGGTATATTATACATATTGTTATAGAGGTATTATTTCTATGTTGGATATTGGTGTTGTCATGCATGTATATAGACAAATGTATACCATAATAGTCTTGAAGCATAGCGAGAGTTCATCTACTCACTATGAACAACGCAGAGCATGAGAATCCTCCAGGTTTCCCCTATAAGGTTCGTCATGCTTTAAAGGTTTTGGACCTCCTGTTGACTCCAAATGGCTTGTGACCACTTGGAAAATTTAATTTGATTTAATCTACTTGCTATGAACCCCTTACATACCAAAAATTATACTGTCGTTTTTTTAAATTATTTACTTTTTTTAAATAGAGCAATTTGATAATTAAAATAATGTCACACAGAAATAAAAAGATTGCTCTCATCTTCATATTTTCTTCTGTTGCTGATATATAAAATGTTAAAATTTATTCCTCCCAAATGAAAAAAATATGATTGTGCAATAACTATTGACATCAACACTGGTACAGCATTGGTGAAGGCAGAGGGGGGTGTTAATTTAGTGTTTGTACTAGCACTAGTTATTGAACAATCATCTGTTCTCTATTTTGGGGGAATAAATTTCAACATTCTGTATCTCAACAATGGAAAAAGATATGAAGATGGGAGGTATATATGTCATGTCCTGATTAAAGTTCAGTGTTTCAATAAATTTTGGGTTTTAGTGCTGCTTGGAATTTGAAAACCTTTGAAGCCACATATTTTATTACTTGAGTCGAAAGTGTCCCCTGTCCTTGTAGGGAGAGATATCCAGCGCCATGTCATCCCAGGTGGCTTTAATCTCTGTCAGGGACTGCTCAATCGCCAGCTCCTTGCTGGCTGCACCAGAAACTTCAGAGATCTTCTCAGCAAACTGATCAAATCCCAGCTCGATGATCTTTTCCAGGGTGAAGTCTTCAGCTTTGTGGTCAATGGGTTTCTGGATCTCGTCTTGGATCTGCTTCCAGTGGCGGTCACGCATGGCGTGGTTGTGGAGGTCGACCACTAATGGCATGGTCCGTCTGAACTGGTCCACTCGATTCCTGGAGTAGTCTACTATCTCCCAGTTATTTTCCTGTTGTTGGGGACATGAGCGGATGGTAGGAGTTAATTTACTAAAGGTCTTTGGTTGTAATTTCATTAGATGAATTTTGCATGATATCGTGATGATGTTTAGTTCCAAATAAACACTAATAAAACATTTAACTGTGACGACTGTGAATAATACCTTCAACTCTCGGCTGAGTTTATTAAGTTTCTTGAAAAGGTGGCCGGCAGTGGTCTCCATGTCTGTGGTGACCAGCTCTGAGAACTTGCCAACCTTCCAGGTGTTCCAGAGAGCCTCCCATTCCTGGGTCAACTGCCAAACATTTTCCACTGAATCAAGATCCTACAAATGAGAGGGTAAAAATATGCATCTGCACTCCTGTTGATATCATGAAACCGCTTATCAATGTCTTCAAATCATTACAAAGAGATCAAAATTTTTTATCAATACTGGCTCGTATCACTACATGGGATAATTATATGACATGAACACATTGTGGGCCTCAGTAACTAACTTTAATAAAGGTTTTATACCAAATTTGGCTTCAACAAGACAATTTTGGTCAATAAACCAGACAATCTTAAATTTTTGTGATATCTTAAATTGTTTACCTTGGACTCCCTGTAAAGATGATATATTGTAGGTGCCAAAATTGATCCAGTGGACCTTAAACTCTCCCAGACATTGAATCTAAGGTGTCCCAAGGCAATTTTAAAGGGTCCAACCCAATTTCTAAAAAATTCACATTAATCACAGTAAAATCTGCAATATGCAAGTATTATCATTTTGGACCTATTAAGTATCAGCAAAAATTGCATCAATCGCTGATAGTGTCCTACCGATACCACTAATAGCCACTTTGAAACAAACAATTCATCTCTCGAGTTAATTTTCCTTCATAGATTTACCATAAAATTTCAACTGTAAACTACCTACTGTATATCTCTGTGATGTTTTTACCCTACTGTAACGTAAGATTCACTTACAATGCATGGCCAAAGTAAGTTTTTTGACAATCATTTTACCATCCCATCAACTTATTAGATGATGCATTGAATCAAGGAAATACAAAAGTCTTGAATTCTGTTTGTGCAGACAGTGGCTTAACATGACTATCTATTAACATACACTATAATCTACACTGCAACAAAATGTTCATCACACTCACCAGCCTTGGTTTCTATGACATGGGTGTGTAACTACAGTTTGTTGCTTTAATATAGGCTACATGGTTTCTTCTGCAAATAGATAGCTGCTTACAGGAAATTGGCAAACATGTATGTTTGATGCTTTTGAAGGGAGATGAAAATTGACCATGTGGTTTGTGTGAGATTTGTGGAATGAAGTTCATTTGGTATTTTAAATTTTCAAGATTCTGAGTTGGGGCGGACATTCCTTGCACATCAAAAAATTGTCGAACCATTATTTTTTTATTATTCGTTGTTCATTTTAGTATTTTTTAAAATTTATGTTCATTTTTTTATTAATTGATCATGAAAAAGGCAATAATGAACACAAAACAGCAGAAGCAAAAAAATTAATGACCCTCTCCAAGTATAAATGTTTGTGATTACCTTGTCAATTTGCTGAATTTCTTTGGATGGCGGTTGGTCAATCTTGAAAATGCTGAGACCTCTACGAATGGTCGCTTCTTGGTTCTTCAGGTTTGTCAGCTGTTCCCTAGATTCAACAACTTTCTTCAGAGCATCCTGGCAGGTCAACTGGCTGCTGAATGGACCTTGGAGAGAAATAAGAGAGTTCTGAGCTGATCAGTCAAGAGATTTCTAGCATACATTCAGCATATTAACTCAACTCAGACCATATACTCTCTCCCCAGAATGAATTTTACTATCGTAAACATAATTTATGAGTGGACAAAGCCACATGCTATATATAACATATGAGCTGAGAAGTATAGTAGATTTACTAGCACTTTGGGAGCAAGAGCTTTTCTTTCATTAACCTTAAACAGGTAATAACAAGGCATAAACAGAAAATAAATGTGACAAAGAAATAAAATGACTTTGGTCCAACTCCCATCTTCATACCTTTTTCTCTTGCTGAGATAAAAAAAATAATAACTTTTATTTTCCCCAAATCAAGAAAAGATGATAAACTCTAACATCAGTGCTGGTATAAACAATAAATTGCTTTGTTTTTAAATGTAAGTTGTGCACAATCATAACAGATGCTACATTGGTACAGTGTTTTTGCAAAAATGTACATTGAAATAAAAGATACTTGTAGGGTTCTATATTGAACATCAGTTGTGTTTGTTCAATGCAGTGAAAAAAGATTATTCTAACTGAGCTTATTTTAAACTTGTCAAGAAACCAAGCCAAATATTACATGAACATTCATACATCTCAATAACTGGTTTGAATGGCTTGTGTACAATTTAGTTAAATTACTGCACAAAACATCTTTCTCAGTTATACTTCTCACTAAAGAGTTGTGACAATTGGCAAAATTAGTAAAGTATATTTGTTTTGGGTGACAAACTATGAACTTAAGTCACATTTTGCATCTCAAACTCACTAATCTAGTGAATGTTTGTATTGTTAAACAACTCTCTCCCTGAGTAGGCTAGAAATCTGCTAGATTGGTCTGCTCATTTGCTGTTATGAATGGGTTTCAATCCAATCACAAATTTCATGGGGATGCCAGTGAGATTCACTTGGGGCCAGAATTGTATACCTTTAAGGACTCATTCTCTGATCAACTAGAATTTACTACACTTTTCAGGATGGTAGGTAGATATTGGAATGGCATAATTTGAAGATGATTTTTCTCTTTTTTGGCAGAATATACTCATAGGCCTTGCATAGAACACCCATGCCCCCACACCCCCTAAACAAATCAAGTAAAATAACATCAACATGAATTACAGCAAGTAAATAATTAACATGTTCTCACTAATAGCTGTCTTACCATTGGTGTTAAAGTCATCAAGCAGGACATGAACCGTCTTCTTGAATTCTTCTGATGAAACGATCAGTCCCGTCTTGAACTTCTCCTTGTGTTTCTTTAGCATGATGTCACTCGAAATTAAACACTCCTGGAACTTGACCCACTCATTGCCAAGATCATCCAGCATCAGTTTAACCTATACAAGACAATAACACAGTGTTAAGAAATGTTGAATGGGGAGGGCATGAACACTGCCCCAGATGAAAAGGATCAGTCCCTGCTTGAACTTCTTGTGTTTCTTTAGCATGATGTCACTACTGGAAAACACTCACAGCTAATTGCACAATAACCTTTTATGTGACTGCACATTGATATACATTTGTGTTATTTTGCACTGCACACAAATGACAGATCACAAATAATGTGTGATGCAGATTTTGTTTGTCCAATGCACATTGTTTTACATTCTCTCTCAAATATACACTTATTAATTTCAGAATTAGGTTTACTTCATGGAATTACTTAACTATTGACATCTCAGTCATTTTAATACATGCAAATGGAAATTAAATCACTGCTGATATTCCGCATTGGATAAAATCATGTAACTTTATAGGGGATCATTAGAATTATTGTATATATTCTCAAGGTTTTTGTCAACCGGAAGCATTACACAGTAAAGAAATGAGGTGAAAATACTCCACATTGCTCTGAAATCATCAGGAATCAAAGGAACAACATATTCTACAGGGAGCGGCTTACGTTATCACATAGGCCTGTCTAGAATCATGCAATTCCCCAGACAAGGGGAATAGCAAGCAATTCAAGGACCTAGTTCAAAGAATAAAACAGGGGAAAAAGTTTCTGAGTATTGGGGGGCAAATCTAAGAAACAAATAACAGGAAAACAGACCCAACTAGTAATTTTAGTCTATATGAAAGGATAAATACACAGCAATCAGCATCATGCTGATTTCCCTAGCTAAAGGGCTGAAGGAGAATAACTTAGCATATGAAGGGGGTATGAAGGAGGGGGGGGGGTGAAGCATACTAACCTCTTCTGTTATGGGGACATCATATTTCTCTAGGATGGAGAACTGATCATGGAGAGGAGGAAACTTGGCCTCAATGTTTGTGAGGTCAGTCTGTAGCTTTTCAAGTAAGGCCAGGCTATCGCCCAGCTCATCCAAAGTCTGGGGTGGTTTACTCAATCTGCAGAAAGAAAAATCCAGATCTAAGTTTAAATTTGGCATCATTGGGGTTGTCATTAAAGCTGTCTTCTCTGGCCCCAAAATTATTTTCACCACTCTTCCCATGAAATTTATGCTTTGGTCAAAGCCACATACATAACTAGAGCACCAACAGTGCAGAGCTCATACCAGACATAACAGAACAACATTGCCTAATTACTGACCCGAGAATCATTCATTTGAAAATTAATTTGACAGAGATCACCATGAAATTGTGATTAGTTGAATCCATACACAATAGCAAATGAGCAGTCTAAGCAGCATATAGTTGTTCACCTTTAATGAAACCCTGATTCACTGTAAGCACTATATTAATGGCTGTTATACCAAGTTTGCTGATTAATGCAACATTTCTTCATGTTTTATCATAACAGACTGTGACATTTATTATTTACTTTAGACCTTTCATTTGTTCAAAATCAAAATATTTCTTCAGCCAGATCAAACATTTTAAAGGTACTATCCGACTTTAACCTTGCCAGGTTAAAACATCCATCCTTAAATAGATTGCATTTTGCCAGCTAAAATTGTCATCTGGAAATTTACGCAAACATTTGTATATCTCATTGGCCATTTTTAAAATGCACATGTATTAATTAGTGACAATAATCAGTTTATGCAAATAATTTGTCGCCGAACAAAACGCGTGACACAAGTTTCTAAGCTTCATTTCTCACTAGAGAGTGTCACAATTTGCAAAATGAGTAGAATATAGTTGTTTTATTGGATGAACAATGAACTGAGTGAATAAACCAGCAGACTAAGAGATTGATTCCTATTTTGCTTCTCAAAGTCTGACATTACCTTTAATTGAATCTTTTATATATTAGTCAATATAGCCTGTTAACCTCAAATGACCTTGGATTTATACCAGAAGCAATGGGGTGCTTGTACTAATATGGGTGGACTACAAGCCAATATACAATGTTGGCATTCTTCAATTATGCAGCACACACACTAACATACACACTCATTGTGCCAACATAACTGCATAGATCTTTCATAGATTCAAACAAGGGATAAGAAGAGGAACCATAGTTGTTGATGATGCGGGTTTATCCCTCATGGAAAGTTTGAGAATTCTGTCCACACGCAGTGTTTTTATAATGTCATAATTTTTAACTTCAGCCTCCAGATTATTTATCCCTGATTTAGGATGAATAATTTGTGGTCGGTTGTGGAATTTTATCCAATAAAAGTCTTTTGACTTTCATTTTGAATCTTCAATCATGAATAAACATTTTAATTGCGTGTTGAAGTCAGCCAATGTTGACTAACGACAATGAATTAACGTTACAATCATGCAATCATTATAATCATGCAAGGGCTTGGGCAAGTCTATAGGGTGTGGGACTCAGTGCTCTCTTAATGAAAGTCAAACAGATCATTTAAAAAAATTGGTTTTTTTTTGCCCGTCCCATAAGCAGTTCAGCACCCATTAAATGAACTTTTTAAAAAATTATGTGAGAAAGAGTAACTTACAGTTCCTGGTTTTGTTGGAGGAACCTGTGGAGGTCTTTGAGTGTCTGACTGGCCATCTCGGCTAGCAGGGTGGTGAATTTGTTCTGCCATTCATTGCAATGGCTCAGCAGGGCAAACTTAAGTGGTGAGCAGTCAAGCAGGACAAACTGGATGTTGAGTACTGTCTCCTCCTTCTGTACGTTATTGGCTACCTCGGTGTACCTGACAGGAAAGATGGATGGAAATCACAAAACAGCCAACCAGATGATGAAAACCCACATACAGAATGAAAACTATCACAGGTTTTGGGATGAATTATTCTTAGCACTGTATGTATCAAATTTTGAATGCTCTTGCTGCAGTTTTTGGGAGATAAAAAGTATGCAAAACAAACAAAATATTAAGAGTACACATATTTCTTGTTTGAAGGAAATCAGACTGATTTGCCAGTCCAGCAAAACTCAACGATTCTTCAGTTCATGATCTCTAAAACTAAATTTTATTGATTACACTTGCATGGGGAGTAAAAATAACTGAGAGACTAGGATGGAATTCCTAATGATGTAGGTGCTTTAAATCCACTGTTCTCTAATGGGGGTCCGCCAGGTAACCCATGGGGTCGGCAAGGGGGTAGGTGACCACCCTCTGGTGGGGCTACGTTTAGATAGTGTCCCATATATGGCATATTACATATTTGGTAAATGGGCATCGGTAAAAAAAAAGGAGGGCAAAGGGGTGAGCAGGAGAATCACAGTTGTAAACTATCCTTTGGATAAGCCACTCCTACCTGGCTATATCTGCATCAAATGATGACACCGGTGGATTAAGTCTCTGGTATCTGCGTATGAAGGCGTCTTTGTTGATCTCCCAAATTTCACGGTAGCTGTGAAGAGAATCGACACAGTCATTCCAGTTGCTATGTATGGGGTTTTGGCCAATCACAAACATTTTTCATGGGCAGGGTTGGGAAATTCATTAAGGATAGTTTTAAAGACAAACAACTCTTACCCCGACCGAGTAGGCTAGAAATCTGCTGGACTGGTCAGCTGATTTGCTGTTGAGTATGGGTTTGACCAATCACAAATTTCATAGAGAGGTCTGTGAATTCACTTTGGGCAACAATTGTATATCATTACAATTGTTAGTAACAATTCAGTGTGGGCGATATATCAATATTTATAGTTACCGCAGTATTTTTTCATCAGTACCATATATAGTGAGTTTGAAAAATGATGATAAATGGATATAGCAAATAGGACTTTTTGTTAAAAGAATTAAAAGAAATATGGATCAATATGGATCATCTACTCATGTTCCAAAAAGACCTTTGATCTGCACCATTTTGCTAAGTTTTGACCTAAAAAAGACCTTGGATCTGCACCAATAGGGATCATGTACTCGTAGTGAGAAACACACACACCAAGTTTGAACTTGATCTGTCTAGGCATGGTCCACTTATCGTGTTTACAAGCGTCACATACACACACACACACATACATGCCGGCATGACTGCATAGATTCCTTGAGACAACCTCAAGGGATCAACAGGTCAGGAATGCAGAGGCCTGTACTTTTTGGGGCAATTCTTTCAATATGTAAGATATAGCATCAGCAAAAAGTAAACATTTTAATTATAGTGATGTATTTATGGGTTTCAACATTCATACACTATCACAGGACAAAGAGAACAAAGGGAATTTTGTTGATTTGGTTAATTATAAAAGGGTACAGGAAGCAAAACAAAAGTATTTTCTCTAAGTATTGACTGGTGCTGAGGCCTTTGTGTCAATCATTTTTCTGTATTTTTTTCACTGAATGAGTTTCATAGATTATAACTTTATTTTTTTTTATAAGATCATAACATAATAAGATCATAAAGGGAAGGGTACTTGGCTGGGTCAAGTGGTGAAAGTGAAAGTTTTCAACCTGGGAAATAGCTAAGTTGATGCATTTGGGTAAAATATAATCATCATGTGAATGCTTGACAGCTAAAATGCAACCTTCCATGAAAGGAGCCTAATGTTGGTAATCTAGGGGAGCTGAGATGAGCTTTCTCCTTCCTCTTGTCCCCCCTGTCCTGTCGTATTTGAAAAAACCCTCCACACCATCACCACTGCCTTTGTGTCTAAACAATCCCCCTCCCCAGCCCATTCTACTGCTCTTACTTGTCCCAGGTGCTGAGGTAGTTCATAAGGTTCTGGGCATTTGTCTGCATTCCTGCATCAATGGCTTTCTGGATCTTCTTGGTCTCATCATCCTTCTCAATGACTGCCGAGATAGGCTGAACAGAGAAATTCAAGCCATATCATAAACAGAAAAAGGTTTAGCGGTTCCGATGCCATTGGTGAAATGTTATTACTTTTAGTTATTTGACATATCTTAAGTTAACATGGGAGTGAGTTGAGAAATTCGGTGGCAATGTACTACCAAGAATCTGATCAGACATCCAGTTGCAAAGACATTATTGAATTTTCTTATATTCCTGTCATGGACAACAAAAACACAATAGTGCACATTTACTCATCATGGGACATCTACCAGTTCAATGCAACATTAATTCAATATATTGTTGCTGAGTTTTTGTGTATACAAGCTGTTTTAATAACTTAGTATTAAGCCCTGTCTTCTCATGAATATTAATGAGGTGACATTTGATTGTCATGTAGCAATATACCTCCCATCATCTAACATCAACATACCAAGTATGAAGCAGATTGAACATACAGTTGCAAAGAAAACAGGTTTTCTCCATTTCAGGAGAAACATTAGTTTTCATGAAGTCGCCATCTTGTTTTATGATAAGACACTACATAAAGACCATTTGTTCAACACTACTGGAAAGTTCTAACTTCCATAGGATCAATTGAAACATGAATATTCATAACAAAGAGTATCTACTTTACAAAAAAGCATGCTATGATTGGATGTTCACCATGCCAATTTCAAGAAACAAAAATATAGATACTAGCTCCACAGTGATCTTTACATATTAGAACTGGTAAAGTTGTTTTAAAAAACATAAATTTCATGCATACCATATGGTATAAGGTAGTATGGTACTATAGATTTTTTGGGGTTAGTTTAACTTCTGTGTTTCTGATGAGCAAGAAAGGAATCTGTATAACTCAGCAGGGGTGGGAATGGAGGATTAGTGTAGGCTAAGTTTGATTGGGAGAGTTTTGTGGGAGGTTTTGTAAGGTGTGAATTGGTTATGTGCCTAATAATTGGGACACTCTAAGACTTACCTCTCTGTTTGACTTCTGTCTGGTGAGCAAGTCTGGGAGTCTGTGTATAACAGATACTGCCGAAGTTAAATGTGTACTGGTGTTCATCATAATGGTCGACAACTGTTTCAAAGTTGGTGAAAACTCAACAGAATTCTGAGGAGGAACAAATAAGCAATAAACATTATTAAGATTAAATATATAATGCGACTCATGGGCAAAGTGGGCTTTTTAGTGGAGTCAAAATGGCAGTGGTCTCTGGATTTTTTTTATCATAGGCAAGTAGATTTATTTGCCAGATTTTTACATTTTTACAACTTTTAACCATAAAATAGCCTACTCATTTTTTATTTTGTTAGATTTAGATAATTAACAAATTACCACAGCATTTTTGCGTTCCTGCCAGACAAAAATAACATCGTGGAAAATTGTTATCTGCTTATTGTTGAGAATGGAAAATCACAGATTTTGGAAAGTGTGAAACAGATTTTGCTTTTTGTGAAATGTAAAATCAGAGGCCCTATAACTTTATCAAATGGCTGGAATTATTTCTGTAGGATTTTCATGGTCTAAATGATAAATTGATATACAAATTAATGTAGTTCTATAACTTTTATCAAAAGGTTGGCATGTACAACTTACCTTTTCACTCTGGAGAACAACTTTGACCCTGAAGAGGGGGTTTGGGGAGCTCTTCCCGTCACCGTTGATTGCCCGGGATAGTTCCTGTAGGGACCATTTCACATTCAGCCTGAATGCTTCCTCAACCATGTGATCCATCTTCTCTGTGTAGCTTCGCCAGTGGTTTTGAATCTGAAAGAATCATTGTACAGAACAAGTGTTTATTTCAGCCAATGGGGCAAATGAATTACAGAGATATGGTTTTGATACATAAATCAGATAAAACTGTTCTCAGTGCAGAAAATATTTAATACACTCCATGTTTGTTTGAGTTATAGAGTTTTTAACCCCAAAAGAGAGTATCTCTTTAGTGGGATGTGTAAAATGAACAGTCAAGTGAAAAATCAAACTTCTGATAAAAACAGAGTAAAAACTACACTCAATAGTGAAAGTTTTATTGGAATAGCATTTTTGGTTGTTGAGATATCAACCTTTTAAATCATTTCACATTTTTAATTTAATTAAGAATTTTGAAATATATATATAGACAACAATTGTTGTACTTTTTTATACCATTTTAACTTGGTATAAAAAACATGAAAATATTATTTTTACTGGAATATTTTTTTAATCACTTAGTCCATATTTTGTCAATTTTGGAGCCTACAATTAGCAATACAATTAAAGCTGAAAATCATGTTTTATGCAGTTTGTGATGAATATATTATTTTATAGTAGGCACATGATGCAAACACAACTGACATTGCACTGGGCAAAACTTTGCAACAGCTGGTAACAAATATTACCTCAACGCCATCTGTTTTGAATACTTCAAATGTTTTCCTCATGGTGGCCACGATCTCTTCATGGATTATTTTGAGTTGCTTCTGGGTGTTATTCCTATGCCGTAGCTGGTCGTCCTCAAACTCGAGTCCCTCATAGACCTTCTTGCCATCGACGGAGACCAGCAGGGTCTCACTGATCCTCTTGCAGCTGCGGGAGATGGTCAGGTTGGCCATCTTATAATCATCCACGATAGATTGAACCTGGAAAGGCAAACATTTTGTGATTCCTTGCGGTATTAATGCAAATATTATTTTGAATGACAGAATGGAAAACACATAATTCTGAATTTGATATATAAATATATGAGTAGAATATGTATAGCAGCCACCAGTGATGAGTGAGTCAGGATTTAAAAGTATGTTAATATGAAAGCTTTAAAGGTAGATCTCAAATAATGCATGCCCGTACAAAGTGGGGGTTCATCCAAGTGGGGGTTGGAACCCCCAAAATCACCATAATTACTTTTCCATTTTTTTTAAAGTGTTTTAAATAAATTTTTGATTAACATCTTCAATTTGTCATCTGGCCATATAAAAGCTTTGTTATTGGCCAAAATTCAGTACCCCCTATAAAACATTTTGCGAATTGTTCAAACTACCTTTAGTGTAGACGATATTATCATTCTTAAACAACTAATTGAAATTTGTCATGGTCTTACTACTATATAGAATTGTGCATTTATTGCACAGAAACTGGAAGCAGAAACATGGGGTGAGCTCACTGGTCATATACAGGGCACAATAATTTTTGTAGTAAAGGGGAAAAGGTTTTGCATGCTCCACATGCAGGTATATATGTATACAATGGCATCACCAGAAATGTTCATTAGGGAGGCAGATATACACCTTTATCGAACATGATGCTATCATTTTTGTGGAGAATCTTACCCCCCCCCATCATAAATTTGTACCCCATAGACTACTGGTAGAATTGGTGCCTTTCATATGGCTGCACACACCGCCCCCCTCCATATTTCAACTACTTCCACCGACAGAAAACCGTTATATTCTCCATGATGTAAGTGTGACAGAATCTATGATCTATGTTTTGAGACTGTTTGAGACTATATATTTAAAACAAAGAGATACAGTGGTGTATCCTTAACTAAAAACGTATAAAACAATGATTTCTGTGAATTTATTGATACTGCATGTTTCTGCTGTCAGTCTGACTTCCTCCAAGATCTACAATTCATTGATCAGGTTCCTTCTTCCATGATCTAATGGTAAAGTTACAATAGACCATCCTACATATAATGGTGTAAGGACAATGGTAAGCCTTCAAGCCATACAAGTATCAAGACATTAAATATTGGATATGACACACAGCCATAGACAACAATTGGAAGAATTTCAGTTTTGAACTCTCTTGACCACAGATGACCTTTGACCTCCACCAAATACAATATGGGTCATGTATCCATCATGACAAAGCTTCACATCATCAAGATTTAGTATGAACTTGATCCAAGTTGACATCCTCAAGTTTACATGCATATTTATTACATGCAAGCAAAGCAACACACATATACATACACTTTACAATGACTTACATAGCCTTCTTTTGGACATGACCAATCAACAACTGCTAAAAGAGACAACTGTAAAATTATTGTTGTAAAGCCTGAAACTTTGTGAATTGTGGGAAATGTTTGCCACATGAATAATGATAATAATTATATTGGCTGCAATGTGAAAGCATTGTGTTGTCAATGAAGTTTATTGTCTCTTTAATATGATTGCATTAATCACCTTGCCAGCATGCAGCCTACATTCACCAATAAAGAAGTCTGATATGCCCTTGGATGCCCAGGTCAGCTTGGTGAGGCCTGGATGTATCTTCTTGTCCAGGTATCTTATCCTCTCTTTGAATAGTGCCCTCTCTTCTAAGGACAGAGCAGCAATGATCCTGTATGAAGATACAACAATTGATGTAATGTCAGGTTTAATGAAACCTGGATACTTGCATGGTATTCATATGGAAGATACACACAACAATTGATGTAATGTCAGGTTTAATTGAAACCTGGATACTTGCATGGTATTCATATGGAAGATACACACAACAATTGATGTAATGTCAGGCTTAATAGGTTTAATTGAAACCTGAATACTTGCATGGTATTCATATGGAAGATACACACAACAATTGATGTAATGTCAGGTTTAATTGAAACCTGAATACTTGCATGGTATTCATGACTTCATATCAACAGTCCTATACACTTAGCTAATGTTTGTGAGTAAAGTATGCTAGCACAAAGAAGTTTACTAAGAGTCCTGGTAAACTTTAGATAGGATGCATCCCAAATTAAACCAATCATCAATCATAACATTATATCATTTATAACCCACAGACAACACACACTGACATTTTTTTATTGAAAGCGTTAAATTTCAGTTGGGACATCACCATTCCTCCAAGTTTAGTTATAAAATTAATCAATTTCAATATTTTGTATTTATTGAGTGGAACCTAAGAGAACATCTTCACTAGTCACCCTATATGTTCATTCCCTTTGGCTGATCGTGCCCTTTACACAACTCCCACACCGTATATGCTAGAAATCTGCTATATTGGTCAGCTAATTTACTATTATATATCAGGCTTCGACCAATCATGAATTTCATAGACAAGGTGGCTTCAGTCTTTATTGAAACACTATATAAGTTTTTATAGAAAATAACACACCACTGTTTCCTGATTAAAACATTTCTGGTGTTAATAGAGTGATTTTTTACTATAAGATCAACAGATCCAGACACCTTCAGACATGTGTGATTATACTGAGCCTGACCACTTACCGGTTGTAATCTCTGATGACCAGCAGAACATTTTCTCGAAGTGTCCTGAGATCCTCCTGCTTAGCGTATAGTTCGGTTACGTAGTGAGGGATTTCAAACATCAGCCTCTCCCAGTAGTGGATCTCATTGAATAATTTCAAAAGAGATCTGTGAAAATTAATAAACATATGTCAAGTTAGATTAGCCTCACCCCCCAAAAAAAGATTAGGCTCACCCCACATTTTCGCTTTTGTCACTTACTTATCAAAGTTGACATCTAGCATCCCAGATTTCTCTGAGCTCCTACCCAGTAAGGGAGCTTCTAGTAGTTTCATGCATTCTTTATCAACGGTCGCTGTCCATTCATTGAACGTCTTCCGCACATATTCATCCAACGCTGTGCTGAGCTGGTCATATTGTGTTTTGGTTTCAGCACCGCTACCAATGTGAGGCAAGAAGTATGCTTTATTCAAGATCTGGGGGAGGAAAAGTAAAATATGATTAACTTTTCAAGGTACTTTGTTGTAGTAAAGTTGTAGTAAAAATTCTTCAAAACCTGTAATAATATTTATTTCAGGTGAAACCATTAAAATTAATATTTTCATTTATGGATTTATAAAATCAAACTGGTCATATTAAGTTGACATTATAAATATGATGTTGAACCAAAGAAATACATCAGGACTGTAACTATGGTAGCACAGTGACAAGAGAAAGTCTACAATTTTCAAAACAAAATTAAATTTTCTTTAAAAAAATTGAAAAAGATTCAAACCTTTACCCTGCAAAGTAATACAAATATCTAAACTTGTTCTGATCGTTCTGATTCACCGAGGAGGGTTGAGCTACATTTACTCTTATAATCGTTGCGATTCACTGAGAAGGGATTAGCTACATTTACTCTTATAATCTTTCTGATTCACCGAGAACATTTACTCTTATAATTGTTCTGATTCACCTGATTCACAGAGGAGGGATTAACTACTGTAACATTTACTCTTATAATCGTTCTGATCCACTGAGGAGGGATTAACTACTGTAACATTTACTCTTATAATCGTTCTGATCCACTGAGGAGGGTTGAGCTACATTTACTCTTATAATCTTTCTGATTCACCGAGAACATTTACTCTTATAATTGTTCTGATTCACCTGATTCA
>JAODFY010242754.1:0-16147 GCA_027580055.1 Paracaudina chilensis | reverse complement strand
GAGCGGATTTTGCATGCAATCAACGAGCAATTGACCAATCAAATGACCAGAATACAATTAGGTGTTGTATAACATACTCTATTCACGGACGGTCAATACTACCTATACCAGAGCACCAGAGACCATACTAAAGAGAGAGGTTATATTATATGCTTTCGTCGGTTGAAACTTGACTGTGGGTGGGTGGTTCCGTTGAATCAGAGAATACGGCCATGTAAATGATGTAATCCACCTATTTCAGTTTAAATTTTTGATGTTTTTAAGGTTTGTATTACTAAAACTTTGTATTACTGAAACTGTATAACTGAAATTTTCTTAAAGAAGTAATTGTTTTGCATTAATAATTTCCGATATCATGATCACTCATAGAGTAATAACTTTTTAACGTTGTATACCATCATAGGTACCTGTTACGCGAATCGTTAGTGTAGAGTCGCTATAGGAATACAATATAATAATGGTTGTGGCTATTGACCCGGATACCACGTAGATTTTAGTGTTGGGGCCTATTCCACTATAAACAGGGTTAGCGGTTAGCAGACAGGGTTAGGGAACAGATGGGTTAGATTAAGGGAAATTGGTTCGGGTACAGGTTTAGATGTTGGGAGACATGGTTAGGGTTTATTTGCACGGCAACTGGTCCAGTACTGCAGTACAATCATCCGGGCAAATAGGCCCCACCTATAATAATAGAATGTGTTCTTGTGAAGCCGTGAGTTAGGTTTACGTAAACATGAGTCAAATGGAATGCAGCATTATTTGTAAGAGAGCCTTACCATTAGGGCTTACGTAAATGCTTATTTGCAAGGCAGCCTTATCAATAGTGTGTATATAAACTCTCTTGCTTATTCACAAGGATTCCTAATCAATAGTTATGATATACATATATAGCCCTAGCCAGGCCCCATGGCCTATTGTGCATATTTGCAAGGAGGCCCATAAATTAGCATGTGAGTGGATTGCTAATATTCATAAGGCAGCTGATACCTAGGCCTATAAACAGTGGTGCCAACAAATATTTGTAGCCTGGGGCACATGAGGGAACATAAATAAAATATTTCCACAAAATTTTTAATAGCAATACATACAATTACATTAAAAAATATTAAAAAATGAAAATAAGAATGGAAAATCAGGGAAATTACCTCACAGTAAACCAACCAATTTTCCCTAATAAATTCCAGATGATGTGGGTGTGATTAACCACATGTTCTAGTCATACAGCTGTAGTGTTGCTCTTCATTTCTAGGAGTTAATTCAGAGCAATCCTCTTCTTATCAACAATGGCAAGTTTGCTGGGAAAGGTTGAAGATGCTACAGTGCAGGAAGGCTTCATTTGTCCAATGTGTTTTCAGAACTGTTCTTCAGTATTCCAGCTCCAGATCCACGTAGAAACTGCACATGACAGACGAGTACGAAAACATGTTAGGCAACTGTTTGGGAAAGCCAAGAAAATCATTAAATTTGGCTATGACACTGACAGCTTGGAGAGCAGCCAAGATCATCTGGTAGCAAGTGATGAGTCCTTGACTGGATCTGACCCATTCTCATGGGAGAACAATGAATTAGGTTAGTTATTTGCAATAATTGAAAAATAACATGAGCACCAAAAGGTTATTCCAACAAACAGTTATGGAATGCCTTATTATGCGAGTGGGTCTTTAAAGGAGTTGATATGTATGGATATTGTCACTAAATCTTTGATGTTTTTGGAGAACGTTCCATAAATTTGGAGCAGATGCTGAAAAAGATTAGGGTTTTAGTGATGATTTTAATTACATAAACAAATTTGGAATAGAACAGTGTTGGCTGCTATGAGAAGGGCCGTAGTTTATTTACAAGACGATTGGTTCAAATTAATGCAGAAAAATGTGGTAAAACAGCGTTTTAATATGATGGGACAGGAAGCCAGTGAAGTTGACAAAGATGTTATGTGATCAATACTGAAAATTTCCATGCAGGGAAGCATCGTTATTATCCAAATGTGGTGATACAAATGTGAGAATGACCATAAAAAAATTGGTACTAAGAAAACCATTTACAGTAATAATAATAATAAATACAAATTTATAAAGCGCCAATATCCAAAGGAAAACCAATGCCCAGTGGCGCTCGTGCTCAAGGATAAGCAATAGAAAATAGATATGATTTGAGCCTGTTCTTGAAAATGTTAATGTTGGGTGCTGACTTTATGAAACATGGGAGTGAGTTCCATAGGGTAGGGGCGGCAATTGAGAAGGATCGTCTGCTGAATGATTTGAGCCTCCATTTAGGCACATGAAGGAGTTGTTGATTTGACGACCAGAGCGATCGGGTGGTGATTTTGTGACTGATCATTCTACTCATGTAATGTGGTGCTGGTCCATGGAGAGCTTTATAGGTGAGCAATGTAGCTTACGTAGAATAGGAGTGATGTGGTCGAACTTCTTTGGAACATGTAATGTTCCGAGCTGCTGTATTCTGAGTACGTTGGAGTAATTGAAGTTGATTGTCAGGTAAACCATACAGAAGTGAGTTACCGTAATCAAGTTTTGCAGACAGTATTGCATGAATGACAGTCTTGCAGGATTTGTCAGTTAAGTATTTTGTAATGTGTGCCATTTTGCGAAGAAAGAAGTTCATTGAACGACAAGTTCTAGAGATGTGTTGCTTGAATGAATATGTACTGCCAAACGTTACGCCGATGTTCTTAGCCATGTCAGTGATTTTAACACTAGAGGAAGCAATATTAAGGTTAGAGAATGGAGCGGGTAGGGAGTCAAACCGAGAACGGATTAAGAGAACTTCTGTTTTTGAGTTGTTGAGTTTCAGTTTATTTTGGGTAAACCATGCTTTCATATCTTGACTGAAAGCTTCAACAGAGGTGGTGGCATCTATGTAGTTAGATCTGGTAAAAGAAAGGTACAGTTGGTTGTCATCAGCGTATTGGTGAAATTTCAGGTTATGATGCTGAATGATTTTACCCAAAGGATACATGTACAGCATGAAAAGCAGGGGGCCTAGAACTGAACCTTGCGGAACTCCAAAACGTTGTGGTTGAAGCATGGACTGTTTACCACCAATAGAGACTGATTGAAATATGTTTGTGAGATATGAGCATCGCCAATTATGGACAGTTCCCCTGATACCTAGATGAGCCAGACGTTGTAAAAGAATATTATGATCGATAGAAATTATGAAATAAGTTAGTCATAAGATGAGCTTTAATTATAACAGTTAAAAAAAATACTGGAACTGTTGTGCTTAGCGGGATTAGGCAGTCATAGTGCTGAAGATGTTATGTGAGTTATTCTTGGATTAAGACTGAATGAAACCCAAATGATAGATTTACACAGCAGAAAATTATTAAATGGAGATAAGAAAGTCAAATTTGTTTTCAATATATACAAATCTCATTGGTTGGGGGCACAAACAATTGGGGGAGGGGGCATTCCACTGATCACATAATACATATCTCAAGGTCTATTCAGGTTTTTAATTGCATTTAATGGGATATGTTAATTGTAAATAACTGTATATCTGTAAAAACAAAATCATCACAGATATTTTGCTATTTATTATTGTTTAATTTACATACATTTCATTACATTACATGCATTGCATTTACATTATCTTTCTTAGGCCATGAGAGAAGTCACTGGGAGTTCTTCCTCACACAGCGGAGTCAAAGAATTGACAAAGTTGTTGTCGAAACCAATAAACTCCTACTCCGGTTAGATAAGCTAGTAAACAAAGGACCACCATGGTCAGAACAGAACAAACGGAAAGGTAGAGTATTAGTAAAGTTGGGACTTGGAGTGGGTACAGTATTATATTAGTAAAGTTGGAACTTGGAATGGGTATAGTATTAGTAAAGTTGGGACTTGGAATGGGTACAATATTAGTAAAGTTGGGACTTGGAGTGGGTACAGTATTAGTAAAGTTAGGAATTGGAGTGGGTACAGTATTAGTAAAGATGGGACTTGGAGTGGGTACAATATTAGTAAAGATGGGACTTGGAGTGGGTACAGTATTAGTAAAGATGGGACTTGGAGTGGGTACAGTATTAGTAAAGTTGGGACTTGGAGTGGGTACAGTATTAGTAAAGTTGGGACTTGGAGTGGGTACAGTATTAGTAAAGATGGGACTTGGAGTGGGTACAGTATTAGTAAAGTTGGAACTTGGAGTGGGTACAGTATTAGTTAAGTTGGGATTTGGATCCAATATAGTAAGCAATTCATTAGACACAAGCTTATCACAAACTTTTCCTTTAAATGGATGCTAATTCCACTACCATTGTTACCTATGGAGAAAGTTCAATTAGATCAATTTGGTAAGATTCTGAAAATACCATTACATAATAAAAGTGGAAACATTACAAATCACCTTAAAATCATTTCCATATTTTGTGTTGCAGGTAAAAGGTATGAAATTTATTTGTGGGCCATGCATGCTGATTGAATGCTCAAACTAACATGGAACAAATTAACAATACTCTGATAAGAGGTGACATTGATCCTTTTAGTACAGTGATAAGTATCTATGCTTTTGCAATGCAGTTGAAGTTGACACGAATATTGGCAAATCAGAAATGTTTATTTTGACCCGATATATATTTTGGTGGGATAGAATGGACCATTTGACGGCCCAGATCTGGCTCACGGGCTGCCCTTTTAGGAACCCCTGACTTTGAATGAAGAATAATGGCAACAAAAAAAAAACATTGACCCCCAATAATCTGTTATATCGTGCACACATTATGGAATATCATTGGGTATTTGTAGCAACCCATAAATGAAAATATTTCTTTATTCATTATTAATATTAAATAATATTAATAATAAATAAATAAACATGGCAGTAGACAAAGATAATGACATGAATGAATAAAATATCTCATGATGAGAAATAATCTGTAAACTATGTTAGCACCCTTAACCCTTAACCCAACAGTAACCACAACATTTTCTATAAAATATATTTTGATTCAATTATTTTCTAGAAAGTTCCAACTTTTTGCCAAAATTGACACTTTTGCATTCCTGTGACAATATATGAATACAACTAGTAAAATATGACATTTCAAGTGCTTCAGGTGGATATAATGTATTATTTTAGGTGACATATTTCTTTCTTAAATTCCAGTTTTTGAAAAGGATATCGTGCCATGGGAGGAGGATAGCTCAGTTAAATTCTGTCGATTTTGCTTTGATAAATTCACGCTGACAACAAGGAAGCATCATTGCAGACTGTGTGGTCGGATTCTTTGTAATAAATGTTCTGATTACGTGACTTACAACTATGCTGGTAAGTTATAAACCTGTGTAAGTTGCAACAGAATAGTCTTGTGATGAATGGAATTGAATATAGTCTAGTTGTGTTGAAATAGAATATGGCCTAGTGATGTCAGCATAGAATATAGTCTAGTGACATTATCAGTATAGATTATAGTCTTGAAACATTGAAATATAATATAGTCCAGTTGTGTTGTAATATAATATATTCTAGTGATGTCAGTATCAAATATATTCTAGTGATGTCAGCATAGAATATATTCTAGTGATGTCAGCGTAGGATATATTCTAGTGATGTCAGCATAGCACATATTCTAGTGATGTTAGCATATGATAAATTCTAGTGATGTCAGCATAGGATATATTTTAGTGATGTCAGTAGCATATAATATATTCTAGTGATGTCAGCATAGAATATATTCTAGTGATGTCAGCATAGGATATATTCTAGTAATGTCAGCATAGTGTATATTATAGTAATGTCAGCATAATATATATATATATTCTAGTGATATTAGCATAGAATATATTCCAGTGAGGTCAGCATAGACTTAAAATGTTAAATAATTGTCAATATCTCAACAGCAAAAATATTAAAACAACATAAAGATATACATGGTATGTTTGAATGCTGGATTCTGTTAAATAACCCTGTATCCCTGACAGCTTGTGTTGTTAACCCAACACCTTCAAATGTCACAGCCTCTGAACAACCCCCACTGGACACGGAGCTGGAGCAGGCCCTGCGTGTTTGTAAGGATTGCTGTACATCCATGGAGAGACACAAGGACAAAGTCAAGGAAGATCAATCCAAGCCAATGGTCGTTCAACTCTATGAGGTACAACGTCACCATATGTTATACTCCATACATCTACTAATCAAAGAAAATGTAATGAGCAGTATCTGATGGTTCATTCATTAAGAGAACAACATCATTGCATGTTAATCTCATTCATTAAAAGGAAAACATATCACACAGCATGTCATCTGCAGTTAACAATAATTAACTGCAGTGTCTGATTGTCATTCATTAAATAGAGCACCATCATGTTACTGTACATGTTAATGAAAGAAGAAACTGATTATAAGTTCCTGTTTGTCATACATTTAGGGAATAAGCATGACACTATGCAGCCATAGTAAGACAAACAACCCTCACTACATGAAGGCTAATCAAGGATTGTATTCTATAGACATGTTTTGATAATCAATGAGTCCTTGTAAATTTTGACATTAATTTAAATATTAACTAAAGTGACAAAATAGGTTTAAAACAATTACATCAGTCTTTAATATATTTACAAATATAGATTGTTCAGATTTTGGACAGCTGGTGAGGAGCATGGTGATCAATTGGCTAATGTAGTGAGCACATGAGGATTATGGGTTCGAGCCCTGGCTAGGCTTTTGTATTTGTGTCCTTGATCGAGACACTTGCCTCTCCACCCAGGTGTATAAATGGGTACTTGCGAGGTGATGTGTACATTAGTATGAGCGCCCCCTTGCCCCAGCCTGCTAGCATATCCCCCGGGGAATTGAGGCACGTCAGTGCAGAGTCTTCCATGATCGAAATGTGCACACTTGTTTGCTGGCTTGAGACGTGAAATTGTAGAAAGAAATGTGAAAATGCTTGTATTGATACAAGACTATAAAATTCCAACTTAACAGCTACCATATCTTATGGAAACAATAGAAAAAAAGCTAACCTAACCTGCACCTTGTGAGTGCATACCTACACCGATTGACACCAATAACCAAATGACAGCCACTCCCCCTCCTCCCTTCAAAGCATTATGGATGCTGCAGAAAAGAAGAAACATCTACCAAAGTCTGTGACCTTTCAATATATTAATGTCTCCAGCGTTAGGTATGGTGATTATCATACGTATACGAGGAGAAACGAATATCCACCAAGTTATGTGCTTTAATTATGGGTTCAAAACCAATGACCACCACATTACAAGGTAAAAAACCAGAAAGCCAAAAGACTTAGTGATTCCTTGATTGTTGAATGGCTGGAAAGTTGTATAAAATCACTACAAATTTTACATGTGACACAAGATATAACAAGTATGAACTTGACCATACCAGGCATGGTTCACTTTATATCATGATTTACAAGCACAAATTACCAAAAATACAAAATTGCTACAAATATTAAATGTCACACAACATATATACAACACATAAGTTTGAGCTTGATCTGACCAAGCATGGTTGACTTTACATGCTTACCAGGTTTTAGCTCTTGACCTCTGTTGACCTCAGATGACCTTTGACCTCTACAAAAACAATAGGGATGATGTACTCATTATGGCAAACATATAAACAAAACTTGACCTGAGCAGGCATGGTTGTTTAAAAGAAAAAGTATCCAAAATAACATTTCATAAAATTATTATTTTTCCCTCAAATGACCTCTGACCTGCAATATAATCAATAGGGACCATGCACATGAGAAACATACACACCAGGTTTGAACATGATCTGACCAAGCATGGTCGACTTATCATGTTTACTATATTAAAAAGTACCAAAACCCCAAAATTTCACAAATTTCACAAAATTATGGCAAACATACATACCAAGTATGAACTTGATCAGACCGGGCATGAAAAATACCAAATCATGAAGTGATGCCCTTGGGGCATAGGCAGTTGTGCCATGCAAAAACCATATTAAAAATTAATATAAATCTTTGAGATTTTTTACCCATCTGGGCTGCAAAACTGTATTTGTACCTTACATGATTATCTTACATCATTATTTATATAATGATTTTTTTTTATATAAAAGAATAGTCCATTAAAAAACAAATATACCTGATGAGACAACCTACACTCTGTGGTCCCACACAGTTAGCAATAGCTTTTCTGGTTGGTGAGATATGAATGCTTGAAATCGGTTCACATTTTCAGTTTCATTAAAACTATAAAAAAAAAATCAAAAATATTACAAACTTTGGCATATTGGTATGAAAAAAGCATGAAAATTATAAAGAATAACAAATGCAAAGAATTAAAATTTAAATTGAATTAAAGATTTAATATCTCAAAAACAAAAATGTTATTGTAATGGGACCTTTACCTTTGAGTGTAATTTGTCCTTTTCTTTTTTATCAGACAATTTGATTTTTTTACTGAACGATTCTTTTATATTACAAATTGGAAAAAAACATGAGATGATTTAGGTTACATGTTTAAATGTGCTTTAGCAATACAGCTAATACAGGCAGTAATTATCCACCTCCATTCTTAAGTCAATCAACTTAAGGTTACAGTCACTGTATACTCTCATATGTACCACTTGTCCACATTTAGTACTCACTGTGACTCCATATTTACCATTGTACTGCTGCTGACCCACCTCAACCATTACCATTATATCTATGTGCCTTATGTATGTATCATAATCACATTGGTGTATTTTCAGTAGTCCAATGGACAAAATAAAAGTTTTAAATTATCATTGATTAGTTTGTTAAGCTTTATTTTCCAGTGTGGTTTAGTTATTCTATTATTTCATATTTTTTTTTCCCCAGAAAATAACTGAAATTATGGCAATGGTACGAAATCAGATCCCAGTGTACAATGACGTTGTAGAATCGTTACAGTAAGTAACTAATAATATAATGATTTTCTAATTTTCTTTAACTTGAAGAATCAAGGAATAGGAGGTTCTATTGTGATCATGATGGGTGATGTACCAACACACAACCCAATAGCACTATTGTAGGAATAAAAGCTGTAATGTATATCAATATATACTCATTACTCACATAACACTGGAGTAACAGTGGGCTAATAGAATGGTGCATTCATAAAGTGCAGGCAGTTACACCCCTATGTTCCAACAACCTATGTTCTGATACCCACATGTTCTGATACCATATGTTCTGATACCCCTATGTTCTGATCCACTTTGTTCCAATACCCCTATGTTCTGATACCCCATGTTCCGATACCCACATGTTCTGATACCCACATGTTCTGATATCCTATGTTCTGATACCCTTTGTTCCGATACCCCTATGTTCTGATACCCCTATGTTCCGATACCCTTATGTTCCAATACCCTATGTGCTGATACCCATATGTTCTGATACCCCTATGTTCTGATACCCATATGTTCCAACAAAATGTAATGCACTCAAGACAACAAAAAGAGATGGGCAAAACAAATGGCAGTGATAAATCAACACATACTACATATGTGAGTCCAACCAGGAGGGGGCAGATACAGGAGGCCTAGTGGGATCATGGCCATAATACTATATGACAATAGGATTGTTGGAACATGGGATGGTTGGAAGATAGAGCAGTCATATTAGGATTGTCAGAACATAGGGGTGTCAGAACATAGGTGTTTCGGAACATAGAACATTCAAAATCAGATTGTAGGAACATAGGGATGTCAGAACATAGAGCAGTCATAACAGGATTGTCGGAACATATGGGTGCCAGAATGTAAAACAGTCGTAATAGGATTGTTGGAACATAGGGGTGTCTGTGGCATAATGTGGTCATATTTTGAGTTTCATACCTTGTAGCATTGCATGCATAGATGGCAATGTTTGAGAGAGAATTTCATCTCATTGTTTGCAGGAATGCCGGGGAGAGTTACTCACACGAAGATG
Source organism: Paracaudina chilensis (assembly GCA_027580055.1). Taxonomy (NCBI): domain Eukaryota; kingdom Metazoa; phylum Echinodermata; class Holothuroidea; order Molpadida; family Caudinidae; genus Paracaudina; species Paracaudina chilensis. The sequence continues at coordinate 6,237 of JAODFY010242754.1, read as the reverse complement.
CAGATGGTGAACGAGTCAAAATACTCAAGCTGTTTGACATTATAGATTCTTTAAGGTGGGCACTGGGTATCAGTTACAGTTATTACAGAGGTATCAGCTAAACAATTTAAAGTGACCATGTTACCATGCACAAAGCAGCTAAAAGCCACATTTTTTGGGTGACTAATAATCTGAAACCAGGAATCGTGGAGCTTCCTAGTTATTCTTTAATAATCCCCATAGAAGTGTAATCAATACAATTCAGCAGCCTTTGAGAATTGAGAACATGAACTGAAGATCTGTGAGTTTTACCTGACTGGCAAAACCCATCTTAATTTCCATTGGGATATAGTCTATACACTAGGAGCAACATTCATGGCAAAAAATAAAATAAATTCAGGTTCCTTCATTGAAATAGCTTAATTAGCTCAAAATTTTCTGTATTTGACCTCCTTTGACCTTAGTTGACCTTGAACTTCTTACAAATTTGATAGGGCTCATCTATCACTATGTAGGCAAAATTCATGTCAAAATGAGATTCACTCATGTTTTTGCCATTGAGTTAGCATGATTACAAAGTGTTTGGGTATTTGACCTCTACTGAATTCAAACAACATTTGACCCTATAATACAACATTTAATTTGGTTGATATACTCATTATGAGTAACATAAAAATACAGTATGAGATTTCTCCTAATTGCTCCGTGTCAACAAACATGTCACTATGGGTCAATGAACAAGCCACAGTTAAGTTGTTATGTTGTTTTAGGGAAGCAAAATATTTAATGACAATGTGGTATGAAATGAAAGATATTTGATTGAAGAGTTCAAATTTATTATCAAACACTTAATTTTATGTTCATATATATGCAAATTACTTTTGCACAGCTAATTAATTATTATGCAATATGTATATGCAATAATTTATGCTATTTGTTTAAAAAAGTTTTTTTTAAAGAAATTTTGGGAAAACCAATTTGATTCTACATTAATTTTTTTCTTTGTACATAATTTGTTGTGGCAATAGGATAAAAGATGAAAAAGTTATGACACATTTCATTTTGCTCTCCCCAGGGACCTACTATGATTTGTCATGTTTGTGAACAATGTTAGTGTTAGTACAGTATAGCCTATAGGCCTAGGCCCTAACATTAAGCCTAGCCTAATTCATTCAGTACTATGGCCTAGTTCCAAACTTAAAATTCAGAACTGGGAAATTATGGAATGCCAAAAGGGAAATGTATTTTGTTGTTTCCTCTTATTTTGTCTACTTTGATGTGGTTGTCTCCTCCTACTGTATGTTGTTGTCTCCTTTTATTTTGTTGTCTGAAACTATTTGGTCTGAAACTATTTTGCTTCAAACTATTTTGTCTGAAACTATTTTGTCTCATATTATTTTGCTTCAAACTATTTTGTAAAATCGTGGCGCTATTCACCAAGTAATATATATGCGAATATTTTCTAAATCATCCAAATTTGGAATACCGATATAAATACCTGATCTCAAATTTTGTAGAAAATGGTGAAAGTTCTATTAGTTCTAAGGTGACAAATGATACGGAAATAAATTTCCTGAAGGTGCCCATCGGATGCGCAGTGGAAAATAAAGATTGATACACACAATGTCATGAATGATACTAGACTTAATAATATATTTATAGTTATATGCAATTTATTACTATTAAGTGCGCGAATTGGGGTGTCACCATCACATGAGTTGCCGGTGCAAGCATATTAGTTTGAAAACCATGTTGGTAATATAAATTAGTAATTATTACACAAAATATTAATTTATTATGTGAAAATAAAGGGGAAATTCCCAGGTTTGGATTCATTTTGGAAGAAAAACATTTGCCGATCTTGTTTTTCTTAATAAATTGTAATTCCAACATGTTGCTATGGTGATATAGAATGTTAGGCTAGGCTGCGCAATCGACAAACCCGCACAGCCGATGGGCACCTTATTATACTACTAACACTGCACATTACTATACTACAAATTACAAGCACTGTTATACAGCATACAGTATCGTTAATGTTCTGTATACGTACCTTGGTCGTGCTTGCGCCCTCCATTGTTCATTATTTTTTTTAACAGAGCCGTCGTTTAACAAAACAGTTTGAAGCAAAACAGTTTGAAGCAAAATAGTTTGAGAGAACAAAATTGTTTCAGAAAACAAAGTTCCAGACAACAAAATAGAAGTAGACCCCAAAAGAGAAGGAGACAACAACATCAAAGTAGAGAAAATTGGAGGAGACAACAAAATACATTGCCCTTTTGGCATTCCATAGGACATTCTTCCAAATTTTGTTTATGTTCAAGGAAATTCTGTAATCTTCTCTTGAATACATTTATTTATCTTTAAAGGAATGTATATATTGTCCCTTGCGGTCACAGCGAGTGCAAGCCATTGACTTGCACTCATTTGTTGACTAATGTTGTTTACACAGTACCACTATAGATGAGTGTACACTACATATATGGAAGAGCGGTATGTCACAATTGTCTATATCATTGTGTTCAGCTATCTGTGAGGATTATGATAGTACAAAATGTAATCAATTCCATTTAGGGCCTGTAGATCAAATGTTACAAATTTGATGCTGTTCAACCACATTTAAATATGGTTGATATACTCATTATGAGTAACATAAAAATATAGTATGAAATTACTCCTGATTACAAGGTTTAACAAATGACCTTTAACCCCTTACAAATTTAGTATGCTTCATATACACTCGTGTATCATGTACACACAAAGTATGAGATTAATGCATGTTTTACCCATTGAGTTAGCCTGGTTACAAGGTTTTGGGTATACCAGATGCCAACAGTCAAACATGATAAATATTGTATTCAACTCTCAGAGAGCCATTTACCAGTCCAAGATTTAAAGTATGAGTGGGAAGTAAATGGCTAAACTAGTAGCAATCAGTGTTTATTCTAAACTTATAATTTGCCAGTAAAGGTATTGAAAATACACACGTATGATTAATGGTACATAAAGAAAGCACATATAAAAAAATGAATCGACTCAATGAAATAGAGGGATTAATCATGTGCTTTCCTTGGTTATGGCCATTACTTTTCATTACTGAACAAGATGGTCTAATTGTTATATAACATCATACCATTTAATCAATGTATTTAATCAAATTGAACTAATTATCCAACAGTAAGAAGATATTACGATTGACACCAAGTGATAGACCCACATACAGTGCCACCACAGTAGCTATACATCGACGCATCAGAACCAATGTTGTGAGCTTTCTTCAGGAGAGTTCTATGGAGTTGAAACCACTGCCAACTGAAGAGGACATTAAGAGATGGAAAGTTGAGAGGAAAGCAGATTTATCGAGACAAAGGGAGGAGGAAAGGAAGGCCAGTGCTGTTTTGGAGGCAAAACAAAGTGGAAGCCCTTCCAGAGTGAGAAATGCTAGGAATCCTTCGAATCCAAACAGGAAGGAAGCAGTTGGGCATGGCTGGACCCCTGTATCTGTTGACCAAGCCTCAGTAGTAGCCCTTACTGATGACCCCTTGCTACAGCAGCTTAACATCATTAGTGAATATCTGAACCAGGCCCAGGCCAGTGGCAAGTGGGATGAAGCTAATGCATTGGAGGTCAATCTTAAGGACCTGCAGCGAGAACTAAAAGAAAGGGAAAGGAGAAAAGATGAAGAAGTTGCTGGTTTCTATGAGTAAATGAGTCTGCGAGTTGTGAATGACCCAGGGGAGTCTGCAGGTTGCCATGGGTGTGCAGCGCTTGCTGATCGAGGTGAAGCTTTTTGTCAAGGGCTTGATGATCTTAGAGGGGCAGGTTGTCAGGGGGGGGGGTGCTGATCCAGATGAGTTTACTGGTTGTCAAGGGCTTGTTGATCCATGTTTTTTGTCAAGGACTTGCTGTTGCAGATGAGTTTACAGGTTGTCAATCATGTATACATGTTGTTTTTGTTATATCAGAAAACATCACTTTTGCTGAAGACATTTTATGTGATGTTGTCAATACACTCATATCAGTATATATCATAATTTGACCAAGGGCAATGCATGGTGATTTTAATGGCAGCCATTTGAATGGTCATGCTAAATATCAAAAGAGAAGTTGTGATGTTGTGATGACCTTATGTATACTAAGATGACCAAATAATGCAGGGCCTGATATACTGCACATCTACACATGTGCTCCAATAACACCATAGCAACGTATTCAAATGGTGCTACAGATGATAAGATCAGCTACTTATTTTCAACCATAATAAATCTAAAACACTGGTTTTTCACATATTGACCAAATAAATGTTAATTTTGTATGATTATTCTCAATTTACATTGCCAAGAAATTAAACAAAAATGTTAATTTACTCCAAATTCTGCCTCGTCCTTATTCTTCTGTGCCTTTCCTTCGATCGTCTCATAAGCTATGTTAGTATACTGCAATTGCTATTGTTTTATTTATCCATAAAGTTCAGATCAAAACAATGATTTTTTAGGATATTATAGTATCAGTGCTGTAGTGTTGGTATAGGTACATGGTGCCTGGCCATGGGTGCTTGTGCCATATATATAATGTTACAAGTAGTAAACGGTATGTTTAGCAAACGTTAACTCGGACAGAGCTGTCTTTTAAATAGCTCTGTATCTTACAGCATCGACCATGAATATTCATATCAGGATTGTGTCTTGTGTATCAGGTATTAGAGGTTCAGAACAGACATCATTTTGAAATATTTTTTTTGTATTGCAGACACATTTTGGGCAGATATGACATGGCTATGATCTAGTTGTTCAATGCATGATCCATGTGGAATGCCTCAACTATGTCTACCACATCTCAAAAACAGAGCCATGTGTAATTGGGGAAAGATATTATGATTATGATCCAAGGCAATAATGGTATACCTATGTCTAGTTGTATGTCTATACATACTGAGTCAGTGACACAACTTACACATCCCCAGAGGGTTTTGTGGTGATGTGTTAAAAATGTATTTGTATCATGATTAGAGGTGATATGTCATCCTTCTGGAAGAAGGCAGACAGTGACTAAAATCATGTGGCAGTAGAGACCAATTGGCACATAAGTTACTACATTGTGTGCTGTATTTTCATCATAATGTTATGGCTCTTTTAAACAGTCAAGATGCCAGTATCAACCAATTGATTTTGGTATTTATATTTGTGTAAAAACCCATACTATTTTATGAGATTTTTAAATGATATACCTATAATTTATGTTTAATGTCGATAATATTTTATATCAATTGTATTTGCATTCCACTATATCTTTACTGTTGCATGAATCCATTAAGAATGTATGTGAATGAGTTTCATTGAGTTCATGTCTTTATTGTGATTAATATGTGGCCATTTGAAATGCAGTTAAATATCTGGGTCTGGGTTGTGTTTTATAAAGTAATGTAGTCCCCAGAAGGCATAGAGCACATCAAAACACAGACCAACTTAAAATAGTTCCTTTACTTGCATTATGGCCTGTCTTCGGGGCTTATACAACAAAAATACATATGATAAAACAATGTTTTAACTCAATAACAAAAAAAGTCAGGATCACAGTATTGCACATGGCCCATCTGAAATATTATTTATTAATTTAAATACAAAGGAAAAAGGGGTATACTATGTGAAAAATAAAAAAAAGGAATCTTGTTTAACAATATTGAGGCATTTGCTATTAAATGAGTTTTAATTCATTTAATAATGAATTAAACATACACCACTGAATTAACTGAATTAACATCAGTATGGTTTTCTGTACTACATGACTGACATGAAAGAAACATCCTTGTCTCTAAAATATAACCAAGTAATTTGAAAACATCACAGGAAAGAAGATACTAACTTACAACTAAACACAAAACAGGACCTCTCTTTCATGAACAGCAACACAAACAGAAAAACATATTTTCGCCAGGCATTCAAAATGCTTTGTATTATGGTACCCACAGCAGGAATCGCAGCGTTTTCCTTGGTAGTCGAACCCCTGTAGTTGTGGGAACCGCTGCTTGCACCATGCAGTTCATGTGTTCATGCTCTTAAATGCACCTTCATTTGTTTTGGAAGAGGGCCAGCTGACACTTGAAATCGTACACGTTGAGTGTTTCGAATAAATTAATATTCTCACGATTTTAAGTCACGCGCGTATGGAACGCCGTTTTAAGATTTATTCCAGAATTGCAGATATCTCTAATTCAATTCAGATATCACTAATTCAATTCGAGATATCAACAATTAATTA
>JAODFY010242753.1:0-23458 GCA_027580055.1 Paracaudina chilensis | reverse complement strand
TGACGTGTCAATGAAGGTGAAATTCCTTAGTAGTAAATTGAAATAACTCAACAAGACAACATGCGTGAATCTCAAAAAAAAAATAGTGCAGGGTTTTGAAATATCCTCTTTTCATCTGTGACAGTTTAAAGACAATCTGCTGTATTGACCTTGACCTTAAAGATATCAATGTTTGAATTGTATACAGTGTTACGGAGGCATCCATTAGAAAATATAATTGTATAGTCTATTATCACATCGCAGTGACTTTTTTTTTGTATATGCTATATATGCCATATTTACAACGATAAAGTACAAAATTTAAAAGAAAAATTGGTTTCTGAACACCATATGATACAAATGTGTATATTAAACGTTAAAAAAATAAATGTCCCATAGAAGAGAAATAAATTAGGGTTATAAAAAATACAAGGGAATTGGGGTTTGTTACTTTAAACATGGCTGCCATATTTAAATGATTTTGTTCAATTCATAGCAAGAACTTTCTCCATGTAATACAATACTGTGGTAAATTCGAACGAAAACTTATCGCACTGCATGACCACAAAAATAAAACAAAAATTTACGGTCTAAAATTTGTGTTGCTGTTTGGGAAAACTCTGAAAATATATCCGTTAAATAACGCTATAAGAATGTACGTGAAACACCACGTCACTCTGCTGTATTTACCCTAAGTACACGAGTGCCATCACCTTTTACTCGTTGTGGTGAGCAATGTCGTCATTCTCCGTGTTCAATTCTATGTGATATCTTGATAAGATATCACATGGTCAACATTACGAGTGACCTGAAATATGACACTGGCTTTGGTGGCGTAACTAGAATGGTGCGGCAATGTACAGTAGCACTTTGGCGTGGGGTGTGTGGGTGGGGGTGAGAAGTATCAATAACAATGTACCAACCCAATGAAGCAGTACCTATAGGCCGGCAAAATGGCGTTGATGTTAAATGTTTAGTCAGAGAACCAAACAGTCCCCATGTACTCTTTATGGCTATTTGTTGACCGCATCCATCTAAGTATCCAAAATGAGTCCCTTTCTTCACTTCGCCGTCAGGACGATGTAAACCTAGTATCAAGGCGATCAGTGCAGTAGTAAACGCCAAATTACCCCATGTACGGTTTACACCATTGAATGACTTCAGTCTAGTATCATATCCGGCTGACTATAGATGTGCAAACATGTGAGGCATTGCCCCACTTATGTCTTTGCAGCAGTTCAGAGGACTTGAACAAAGCAATTTCAGGTTCTCAGAAGAATTCAATAGGAACAAAGGGTCCTCGGACGTACAAACAAATGATTGATGCTCAGGGTATTGTCTGGGTTAGAGTTAAGATAAAATATATTTCTATGGAGTCCACGGATTGAATACAAAGCCCACATGTGTGTATGTATGTGGAGGAGGGGGGGGGGGTTGCCTCTGTTTTTTCTCACTTGGGCCCGGAACCACCTAGTTACGCCATATGCTGATATATGATAAGACTGATAACATAAGAACAATGCTGTGGGAGTATAATTTAGTGTTTGTGAGGTTTTCAATCACCAAATCTAAAATAACTTTAGCCCCTCCATTAACACGTCGCTCACGGCGGAAAAGATTTTTTATTAAGTGTAAATTTTTGGTTTTAATGGTTGCCCTTAGGGCGAACGGATTAATATCATTTCCCCCTTTTTTTAATGACGGTTTGTACATTTCTTTTTAGATGGTTTTTATTATACGATAACTCGGTCATTGAACTATCCTCGTTTTACACACAATTGATGTACCGTAATTACTCACAATTACTGTAGTTACTCACATCTGATACAGTTAAAGAAATAACAAAATATCTCGAAATCAAAGCAATAAAAAACGTAACCATAAATGAATCGAAAACGTAACTGAAAATATTATAAAAAAAAATATTTACACATTTCCTAAAAAATTTAAAGAGGGATGGCAAGTAGCAAAACACTTTTTGAAACTATGAATGAACACGTCCCTGTTGTATTAAATTCAAATGCAGCAATAAACACCTCAACGAGAACGTTTACTTACATTTTCATTAAATTAGGAATCTGTCAGTTCTCGGTGTCACCGGATACCCATGTGACACGTGTAACTACCACACCTTTAACGAAAAACTAACCACACTAAAGCAACCAATCTTGCAAGTGCATGATGCGGGTCAGCTGATGGATTTTCTCGTTATTTTTATGTTTTTTAGGGTATGGTGTTTGCGATTACGGTGATCAACGCAATAACAATATAACACTGAGAAGAAACGTGTTACAACATATATTACGTCATCCCTCACCAAAGTAAATTATTTATATGCAAATTTTATTCGCCTCAATAATTATAAGTACATAAGTATCAATTATCCTTTTGTATACCTCTAAATATTTTTTTGTATATCATCAATCCGCTATAAATAAAAAAAATATAACAATATAGGCCTACCGTTAACACGTCGTTACGGTAGTATACCTTGCTATCCCAAACCTAATTAAGCTCTTGTGCTATTCGCGTGTCATCCTTATAATACGTATTAATAACGATGATTCATGTATACGTTAATCCTATTAAAACACAACAAAAAATTACTATGACCAAGAAATATAACAATGAAGTAAATATGTTACGGCATACATAATTGCTATCTCAACCCTAATGAAGCTCTTGTCTCATTCCCATATGATATCGTTATAATACTAACGATAACGTAATAATACTAACGATAACGTTATACGTTAATCGTATTTAGTTGAACAGACTAGGTATCAAAGGGACAGACTAGGTATCAAAGGGACAGACTAGATATCAAAAGGAAAATTGTACCCTGCCCCACGGTATACTATGCCATCGTAAATAGCTTAGCTTGAGTATTATTGGAAATGGTAACAAATATAACACATAATAAACTATAAAATATAAATTACTTGTTTGTGGGTGGGGGAGGGGTGGGGCACGTAATTACAATTAAAATGAATTGCCAGCCAAATACCACACGTGCGCTTTGTTCTACGATATTCGGTCGTTCGTTTTGTTTTTAAATAGGTCACTCAACACATAGGCGCATATATTTTAATAAGATCAATTATTGATCTAAAAGTCACAATTTCCACGCCTTGGCATTGATCGACACTTTCCCGTTAATTTCTCAGTTCCCTGAATATTGTGTTTCTATTTGCGTTCTTCAAGGGGTATTCTGTCTACAGTGCGTGATGGATATTGAAGGCATCTGTACGCAGTGTATGAGTCCAGTAGAATACGACATGAACGATCTCGGGATTGAATTTGAAAGGTAATTTTGTTTTTTTATTCTGCTGACCCGTACCACTTACAAAACGCGTTTGGATTGATTGCTCGTTTTCTACAGGTTATCGTTTATTGTTAGTAAACTCGAATATACATGTTTGTGATAATTATTTTTGGTAACGTTTTCATTAATTTATAGTAACGATTTTATTACTTCTTTGATTTTCGCGAAATATTATTGTTGTTGTTTTTATAGTCATTCATTTTTTTGGCATCAGACCTTTTTCTTTCCGTGTACTTTTTCGTCACAGTATAACAATTCATTTAAAAAAAAGAGAAAAAAACTTCTGGATACAAATTGAACCAATTAAAAGTGATAAAAAAGGCCATTTTGTGGAGGGTATATTTCATAACTTTTTGTTTTCTTTTGATAACTTCCAAATTTAAAATAATGCCACCTAATTTTAAGGACCCAAAATGAGTTGGAATGACTGATGGGTAGTTTTGATCATACAAAAATAAAAAATTTTAATGTATTTTTCATAATGCTAAGGACCATGCCAAAAGAAAGGTAGTGTTAACTTTTTGGTTAAAAAAGGATTTCTTGGTGAAAATGCTATTTGGGTTCAAAAGTTTGAAATTCAACGATTGTGTATAAATTTGTCTGTTTAACTTTTGATAACTTTCAAAATTAAAAGAATGCCACCTAGTTTTAAGGACCCAAAATTAGTTGGTATGCCTGAAAATTTGGAAAATGCAACAAATTGCAGGTTTTCTTTCAGGATAAAATTTTAAATCGAGTAAGAAAAAGTGGGAATTTATTAAAGTAAGAAAAAGTGGGTTTTCTTTAAGGTTAAACTTTGAATCGAGTAAGAAAAGGTGAGAATTTACTCGAGTAAGAAAAAGTAGGTTTTCTTTCAGGTTAAAATTTTAATCGGGTAAGAAAAAGTGGGAATTTGGCTTCACCTCGTTGTAAGTGGGTTTTCTTTAAGGTTAAACTTTGAATCGAGTAAGAAAAGGTGAGAATTTACTCGAGTAAGAAAAGGACCCAAAATTAGTTGGTATGCCTGAAAATTTGGAAAATGCAACAAATTGCAGGTTTTCTTTCAGGTTAAAATTTTAATCGGGTAAGAAAAAGTGGGAATTTGGCTTCACCTCGTTGTAAGGAACAAGTTCAATCATTCAACGAACGAAATATTTTCAACTATTGCACTTAATCAATGGGAGAAAAAAACGGTAATTGCATGCCTGGATGACATAGCGTTGGCTAGGATATTTAGTGAATGTCGTGTGACCAACAATTTTCCATTCCGAAGACGAGAAACTAGTTAGGGGTTGTATAATATGACATAATCGACTCTACTTGTCATTTAAGTTCATAATTATGTTCTTCTAGCTTATACGGAGTGTTCCTTACAAGAGGTCCATACAAATATAAAATACCAATAAATAGGGTATTTCATTTAATTGCTAAACAAACAGAGCGTCTATTATCTTGCTAAATGATTTACCACCGCCAAAACTATTTTTGTTTATATGCATCATGAAGATCCGGGGATGATGTGTTTACATTCGTGACAGACAGTGGCGTGATTTATTTACATTCTCTCGCTGAGGATTCCCTAGGGTTCGATTGAGGTCAGTGTGGCATAGCTGGGACATCCCACCGGTATCTTTGATCTAGTGGGGGTGTTTTTAAGCATCGTTTTAGAGGCAGTTACATCATGCTAGGTTGAAAATACACCTTACACAAATTGTATTTTTTAACTTAAAATTGGTATTGACTACATATTGTATTTTAATACTTATCAATCGAAGTAATTGTAGTAAAATACAGTGTTGATACGTGTATACCAGTGACAAATATAATATAATCACAATGCATTGAAATATGCAAAATTGTTACCCTATACAATGGGGGTGGAGGGATGGTATGATAAGGACAATCCCCCTGCGTCCGTGGATGGATGTCGTTAAGGTCATCACCCATACCATTGTACTTCATACTGTTTTACGGATAGTCAAATAGCTGTTTTGAAACTAATAATTTTATTAGTTCATATTCTCTGTTTCATTTTTTTATATGACTGCTGTGGCGCCACTGGATGCTTGTACGTCATGAAACGATAATTTGGTGATAAAAAGTTACGACGTTTTCGTTTTGAATTTCTCGTCAGGGACTCCAGTGAGGATGAGCTTAAAGCGATCGAAGATCAGAGAACATAATCTACCAAAGACTTTGGTAGGAAGGAGCACGACGCAAAGGATGCAGTGGTTTATGAGATGGATGACTGATCGGCACATGACTATTGTTAGAAGACAAGAGACTAGAAGGGAATGCAAGGAAGGAAAGGAAAGCTAAGAAACGGAGAGCTTATATACCGTAGTCGAGGCGAAACTAAGCGGTAGTTAAATGGATGACTGACCGGCACATGACTCTATAAGTAGAAGACAGAATAGAAATAAGCCCACAAGGGAAGCAAGGAAGGAAAGTAAACCGAAGAAACGGAGAGCATATATATAAAGAGTCGAGGCGAAATTGACCGGTAGTCAAATGGATGAGATGGATGACTGACCGGCACATGGCTATTATTAGAAGATTGTTATAACGAAATACGAGGTTATGTAAAAAAAAATAAAGGAAAGTGGAGATATGAAAAGAATGATTTATGAGATTGATAACTGGAAAAGGGAAAGAAAAGAAAGCGAAGGAAAGAAGGACATGGTCGATGAGAAATTGCACGGTACTTCAAGCAATAATCAGGGTTTATTTCTTAACGAGTTATATACATACGTTCACAAGGTCATGTTTCACGTCGGGCAACTTTTGTCGGTCGCATGCTTTCACCCGAAATTATCCGCTTTGGGGCAAATAGTCGCCAATTTGGCATAAGGTGCAATCATTTTTGCTCTTCCCCCACCACTCACTTGGCGATTGGCCCTGCGTTTAATGTGTGTCCGGCCGTAAAGCGTTTTTAAAGAACATTTCAGCCAAACCCAACAAGAAATCCAGTCGGGGGAATCAGATGTTTGGCCCCTCACCTGGGTACGCAACTTTGCAGCAATCATACAGTTATGGCCTAATTTCTTTGCAAATAGAAAGATTTACGATTTGAAAGATCCAGGGAGTCGTAACTAACAAGAGAAACGAATGGTAGTCTCCTTTTGGTGAAAGAAGGGTAATCAGAGCCCAAACCCTGATTATGGGTTTAAAATAATAGTAGAGGCAACCAAAACAAAGCAACAATTAGAGGAAAAACAAAAGAAACCAGGGAAGTTGTGCATGGTCTAAGAGATCGATAAATAACCGGTACTTCATAAAAAATATTAAAAATATCATTGGCAAAAAAATAAAAAAATAAAAAAACAAGCCGGAAACACCAAACAGTGCAAAGAAAATGAAGAAGTGGATAACAGATCGGGAATTATGAGATCGGGGATCGAACGGTATTGATACGATTATTAAAGAAGAAAATAATAACTAAAATATATAAAAACATAATTTGCATTTCCTTTGTAATGAGCTGTTTAATTATCACGTTGCAAGAATTATCACCCTTTTTTATTTTTAATTACGCATATGCAACTAAACATTAGTACTCCCTATTCTATTCCAACTAGAAAAAATATTTCAATCATTAAATGGAGTATAGTACGGAGTTCCCAAAGTGCCTAAACGAGATGTCAACATCCTACTGATAGAAGCCGACTTGTCGAGATAAAATAACTCACCATGACGACATCCTGTAAAGGAAGTCTACCATGTCGACATCCTACTAAAAGAAGTCGACATGGCGTGATAAATTATCTCGACAAGTTGACTTGTTTCAATATAATGTCGTCATGGCGAGATATTTTATCTGAACAAGTCAACTTCGTTAAGCAGGATTCTTAAACCAAAGTTAATCCAAAGTAACAAACAATAACCTCAATATATAATTTCAAATTCTGGTTCACTAAAACTTGACTGAAGAAAGCATGCAAGTTGCAACCAATCACAATCATTCTTGTAAACAGTGCGGGTCAGCTTGGAGAATATGGGAGTATACGATTATGGGAGTAAGAATTTGGGAATTTTGTAACATGCAACATCCATTACACCACCATCTTCCACGACCACTGTTGTTACTGTGGATTTTGCATGTACATGGCACTGTAATTACAATGGTTAAAATATATCTTATATCATGGGATATAAACATCCACTGTTGTACTGTTGATTTTGCATGTACATGGCACTGTAGTTACAATGGTTAGGATATATCTTATATCACGGATATAAACATCCATTGTTGTTACTGTGGATTTTGCATGTACATGGCACTGTAGTTACAATGGTTAGGATATATCTTATATCATGGATATAAACATCCACTGTTGTTACTGTGGATTTTGCATGTATACATGGCACTGTAGTTACAATGATTAGGATATATCTTATATCACGGATATAAACATTCACTGATGTTACTGTGGATTTTGCATGTACATGGCACTGTAGTTACAATGGTTAGGATATATCTTATATCATGGGATATAAACATTCACTGTTGTTCCTGTGGATTTGGCATGCAGGCCTACATGATACTTTAGTTGCAATGGCGAGGATATATCTTATATCATGGATATAAACATCCACTTTTGTTCCTGTGGATTTTACATGTGCAAGGCACTGTAGTTACAATGGTGAGGATATATCTTATATCATGGATATAAACATCCACTGTTGTTCCTGTGGATGCATATATCCTATGACACAAGATATAACTTCACAACTGTAAATACAGTTGATGGCGATTTAGTTAGAGAATTGTTATGGTGTATCGTGTGATATAAACATCCACTGTTGTTACTGTGGATACATATATCCCATGAAACAAGATATATTTTAACCTTAAAACTACAGTAGATATCGAAACGAAAATCCACAGTAATAACGGTCACTGTGGTCGTGAAGGAAAATCGGTTGGAAATAAAAAGAAAATTAAGTTATAGGATCTGTCATACATTTCCAAAGCATTTATTTAAATTATCAAATTCTGATGTCACATCTCATGACTCATGACTCACATTACATAATTGTTTTGCCAACGAACCTATACTTATACCATCCAACAAAAAAATAAACGTCACCCACTTTTGACCATTGTATGTGATTCATTCCTATGTAAATATATTTTCCCACAGATAAAATATTTCGTTGTAATGATTACTACGTAGGTGGTTTATAAGTGCATGCTTGCAAGTTAAATCGATCACGGAGAAGCCTATTTTAGCAGATGACGTACTTTGGTCAAGTGGGCTATTTTCACCTGCTTCGCAGGAAAGACGTGTGAGAAAAAAATATGACTCCAACCAGGTTAACCGACATCATACAAAATAACTTCATATTAGATGGAGTAATTCAATAATAGAATACCCTTTTAAGGAAAGTAACCTTTGTATATGAAACGAACAGTCCTGTAAAAAGGGAAACTTAAAAAGAGGAGGAAACACTACACTCTATGGTAAAAATTTTCATTACAATAACTTCTTTCGTTGTTGTAGACCCCTCCTCCAGGACGGCGATCACTTACTTCTTCGTGGAAATGCATTTTTAGAAGCTGTTGACGCCCTTGTTTAGAAGATTTTGTAATGAAAACAGTGACTTTTCACACTTCCACACATTGACCGCTGTTCAACTTTGATCTCGCACCCGTTATAACTGGCTATTAGTTAAGCGGGTCACTGTCATGCCATACCACGATCACCATTTAAATGAAACAAGGAACAGAACTTAATATTTTTAAAATGTTAGTTTTGCCTCTATTTAACTCATTCCCAACTTTTCGATCCGACGCCGCGCTACTCTCTGTCAGGGACACGTTTATAAAAGTTGATCAATGGGATATGGTACAGATGTAAATAATGTGTCTATATTCCGTAGGAAAAAAAGACAATTATTGACTCTAGAAAAGTAATAAATTTCTTTAGTCCATGTACCAAAACGCTAAACATTACCCCTTGCGAAATTCCAGACACTGCTTGTAGATTTATACTCAGTTGGAAATAAGAACAGGTCTGAAAGTATCTGTTTATTTTCCGAAAAGGTTAGCAGCGCAGTATCGAGAGCCCCGTGCTCACATGCTTCTCCGGAAGAATATAGACGAATATAGTAATACGTCAATTCATAATACTATAGGACTCAGTCCAGAGTCCATATGACTTGGATTCGCGATCGTATAACTTTGATTCGCTGTGTCTTATGACTTTGATTCGCTGGTTCTTATGACTTAGGCTCGCCGGTTCTTATGGATTCGGGTTGATATGGCTTAGACTCGGGTTCGTATGCCTTGACTCGGATTCTTATGCCTTGACTCGGGTTTTATGGTTTGACGCGGGTTTTTATGATTTTGACTCGGGTATGATTTGGATTCGTGTTCATAGGACTTGGACTCGGGTTCCTGGAAATTGAGGCGACATAATTATCATCTTGATAGGTGTTCTTTGTTCAAAGGGCCAACTATGTTTTAACAGTTGGGCCTTGCTCACACTTGAGAACGCAAGGGGGGGGGGGGAGTTCATAAAACTTTCTAAATGGACCCTAGATCCTATGACTGAATGCACTTGGGTTATTTGGACTCGGATCGTTATGCCTAGGATATCTCGGACTTGATTGTAAAATTCCCCCAAATTTAGGTAAAAATCACATGCATAATTATGCATAACTGGTTTATGTTTACAAGACTGAGCGACTCCGAAAGCTTTTAACGCGAAACGAGCTGTAACAACAACCGTACATTTAATTATTCCCTTGACTTTCCACTAAAACGGATTGAAACGACCCGTACTGATGCGATGACATCCCCTTGAGAGGTGTAATAAATTAAATTTCCCAACTTTGTATTTCCTGCTTGGCTTGTATAATAACAACTATTGCTACGGGGAACCATCTAAGTTAGTGCATTTTTATTAAAAAAAAACTTTATAGAACTCTAAATTAGCAGTGCGCTAGAGGTAAGGATGGCAAATACACACAACTTTAAATGGTGTTAAAAAAAATGAAAAGAAAAATACTCAAGTTTACTACGCAATATGAATAACATAACAACAACACTTCGGTGAAAATGAATTAATGATAGATTTTCGTTTTCCCTTGGATATATTTATAATTAATTGTCCTTAATAAGGTTTTTTTCTATTCTTATATTCCTTTAAGGCACTAAATACACAAAATACCACTAAATATTGATGTCCCAGTTCGGCTGGCTTAGGCTTTGATTAAAGTTTATATAATCCTGTTGTAAGAGTAAACACCTTTTGGAAAAATCCAATATCACCTTGATTTCCCAGAACGTTAATGAAGTACAAAAATGTTCGCGTGGGAGGAGGGATTTATTGTAGAGTTGATCAAGTGTTTGTAAAACGTCTTGAGCAAAACTACGGAAGTATAGGCCTACTTCTTTAGCACAATATCGTCACAAATTATATTGATATTTTCTCCACTTAATTCTCTGTACCCTTTAATGTCATTCAATAATGCATAAGTAAGATTGTATAATACGAATTGTACGAATGGTAAATGGCCCGTTTGCGCCCTTTACCATGACCACTCCGGCCACCCCTAAATTATTAGTGGAATAATAGACCGAATGATTAAACTAGTTCACCGATTATATGGACGTGATTATGAGTTCACGTATATTATATTAATAATTCTAAAACAAATGAATTTTTCCATACTAACAGATATTTGCTTGTTTAAGCAAAATGTAAATATGCAATGTACACCATGCGCAAGTAATGCACTTAATGAGACGCATTCAATATAACACAAATAATATAGATTGATGCTTAACATCCGATGCGGTGACAATAAATGCGGAACTGCAATCCCAAATTGCCTTGGGAGGAGTTTTATTTAGTTCCATAGTTGCATAGTTTATGGGTAATTTGTGCAAGAAGCCGGTCTGTTGGTATATATATATATATATATATAAGCAGGAAGGTTACGGACAAGATTTACACACATTAATTACACACAGGTTCTTTATGGTAGTGTGGGACATGTTCAGTAAAAAAAAATCATGGAGTTAATACTTAATACACATCATTTAATGACAAACGGAAATCCAAACTGATTTTTATTTTAGCAAAACTTGATTCAACAATTGTAGGCATATTCTTAGTGTGGACCCCACGTGACATCCATGTTGTTAGACCATGTGACCAGAATAGCGGGCTTCGCCTGCATCGGTTGATGCTATAACAAAAACAAGACCAATTAAAAACGTATATAGAAAAATAAAATCGGGGAAGATACGTCGTTATACTCAAACTGCATGTGTTTCTAATGTTCGACTGGGGATGTCCAAGAACTGATTTGCTATAGAGAGCTCAATTGTCGAAATGCAAACTTCCCTCGGTATATGATGCCGTTTTTAACACCTATGTCCAAACAAAACATAATATATTTTTTGAGTTATTTTCGATTCTGGTTCGATGACTGCAGAAGTTGTAAACATCATCGGAGGTGCCAATTATATCTTATCAACATTAATCGCGCTCGGAATCTGGTGTCTGGAGTGTACATGCATATGAAACAATGGATAGGAGGAAGAAAAAGCAATTGACCATAGCACTGAGATAACGCAGACTTCCCCAAAGACGGTGATGAAAGTTCAGATTTGAAGCCAACAATTAAAGAATCACCCATCTGCGTAATTGACGTCCTGCAGGAAATGGTAGAACAGATTGGCATAGACCCTGCAGACGGGAATGAACTCGTGATGAGCGGAAAAAATATTGCCTAGGTAATATTGGCTAAGCTAAAGGAACTGAATCTTGACATGGAAAGACTAGTCGGACAAGGGTACGATGGGGCCAGTAGCATGGCTAGCCAACAAGTTGGTGTTGCCGCAGTGGTAAGAAAATGAGCCCCTAATGCGCAGTACTTTCATTGCGCGATGCACATGTTGAACCTGTGTGCCACCAAGTCCAAGTTCTCTCCATCAGGAACTGCATAGACACTCTCCAGCAAATGACGCCTTTCTTCAATAGTAGCGCCAAGATAGTAAAACAACTCGAAGCAGATATAAATGTGGCACAAGTATTAGCAGATAGCCAGTGAAAAAGGTTGAAAACGTTGTGCCAAACGAGATTTCTCGAAAGACATGAGTCAGTCATAACCGCCCTCTCTCCACTTCCATACATAATTCGCTCTGTGGAAAATATGGCAAATGCTAGAAACATATCTCCTCCGAGCTCTGACATTATTTTTATTCTTTATGTCACTGAACATTCTTGGTAAGATGAGTGGCATTCTCTTACCAGCATTACGAGGGATGCAAGCAATCGGCTTGGATCTGGTCGAAGCCCTGGACATGGTAACGACAGTCACAGATGTTTTGGCATCGTGTAGAGAAGATGATACTTATGACTCTTTGTTTTAATCTGCTGTTAACGTAGCAAATGACATGGCTGTGCCTGTGAAGCGTCCACGAACTGCAGCCCGCAGTGTCTACCGTCCTAACACCCCAGGGGTACAAGGCCAAGATGCAACTAAGGAGTACTTCAGGCTGAACGTATTCCTGCCTCTTGTTGACAATATTAAAGACCGATTAAGTCCACCTCAGAAAAAGAAACCTCGAAGACAGCTGAAATGTACACCAACCTCATCAACATCGATTGCTTACAAGGGGAACTCCACATCTGGCAACATAGATGGAACAAATGTACAGCAGCAGAGAAGAAAGGAATCAACACAGCACTCCGTGCTTTAACGAATTGTTCTCACGTTACACTACCAAACATCCACAAGCTGCTGCAAATACTAGCAACTTTACCAGTAACCACAGCGGAAGCGGAGACAACATTTTCAAAACTTGATAGGACAGTATTCTCAATACGAACATCAATGGGAGAGGCTGGAAGCTCTACAGGAAAGAAACACCATCTACCGATGAAATCCTCAATAGATTTCTGGAATCAAAGTCGTCTAGGCGTATACTACTATAAGCAGAAAAATGCATCATGCCCGGAATTATTTTCCATTTTGAGTGACCAACATAAATAATTTCTACCCAAAGAATCAGTACATTTTTACATAATTTTACATTGCTTAAATTTCGACCAATTGGATGAAAAGTTTGAAGCTTGTAAAGTCCACCATATCGTAAAGCTTCTAGGGGCTTCGCCCCTGGACCCCACCAGGGGCACTCAGGCGGACCGCTGCACCCCACCCATATGGCGCAAAGCGTTCTTGTGGACAGATCAAAAAAATGAATCCGCTCCTATACTAAGATCAAATCCTGGCTACACGCTTGAAAGACGCACGCACAAGACATTACAAACAGTATCTAAATATCTTTTTACTTTCTAGACATTTTTGTAAGTTAGACATACACATTGTGTTTGCCAAGTTATAACCATCATATTGTCAGATGGTGGCTTATTATCTTAGTGTCCTAGGTTACTGGTTAGAGCATATATTATTTTTTGGTGAAGTAGGGGAGCGGGAAATCAGGCACCGTCTCAAATTCTGGTACACATGTACGTTTTTATACGGGACAAGGCAAATGTTTGGGAGAGAGGAGGAACCCCCCGTGCATTATACTTCCCCTCATCCCTCATTAAAGGATTGTGACTGTTTGGCTGTTAAATGTGTTGCCTTTCTTTCAGATCAATACCTCACTGTGGATGGTGCTAAAGGCGTCCTCATTAAGGATTAACATTCTATGGCTATGGGTCGACATTTGTGCCTCTTCCTTCTGTTCGTATTCACCATAATGCCATTCCAAACGGTGCAAGCAAAGAGAAGGAAAGGTTGTCTGCGGAGGTTGGGCATCACAGCTTGTGGCGCGCCAAGTAAGTTCAGTTGTTATATTATTTAACTACCATCCATTTAATTGTCTTTAGCGTGCTTATAGTGTTACCGTTGGTTTGGAATTCAAAGATTAGTCCGACAAAAATATAAGGAAAAAACGCGCAATGGTAATCGAAATATAATTTTTGGTTGTTGAGATATTTATTGTAGAAATAAATTGATATTTTAATTTTAATGAAGCTTTCATTTGTGATATCATCGCTCTACTTTGGATGGAAAAAAATCATTATTCTTTTCATAATTGTCATGTTTTTTTTATCATAATACATACTGAAATAATATGTCAAAGATGTTAATTGAAGTTGTTTCTTCGAAGGTTATATTTCTGTTCTAGATAAAATAGACTTTTTTTAAATAATAGCAACAGCTTCCCTATAAAATTTAATAATTCTGTGATGTCACAAGCGTTGCCAGATTCCTAATTAAAATTGAACTGACTTCCAAAGTTGGCCTGTCAATAACCACAAATTTTATTGCAATGGGACATTCAAACCATTCAGCGTGATTTCTTATCCTCTTTGAATTATCAGAAGCTTGGGAGATATTCGGAGCACATCCAATAAGCGACAAGCTGGAAACAATCATTTGCGATCGTATCTTATAGCCAGTTATGTTTCATACATATTCCCTTCTAGTGTCCCCTTTTAAGATGATAAGATAGTAGAGTATATCCATATAACGGGAGGGCGTGTTTACTATAGATTGCACACAGATAAGAGGCGTATCCAATACAGGCTTCAAAAACTACCGAATGGACCACTTCAGGCGTGACAGTTACTTGAATTTAAGGACTATTGAGCCGAACATATAGCGCTTATAGATATCAACTTCAAATATATATATATGTAACTCAATGTAGCCCATCTAGTAGTCAATTTTACACGGGGAGAGGGAAGTAGTTGTAAGTCAAATTTGTATACTGTATAAAAACCTTGTCTGGTAATATAAAAAACACGTTAAGAATTCGCTATTGTGAATGTGATAGTCTGTGCATGAATGATTGACCAAGCACATTGACATTAGATGCGTGATTACATGCATTGAGCGGAAGTTCAAACATTACAAGGGCATTTTTGGTTTTTGAGATATTGAATTTGGAATAATCAATCTACATTTTAATTTAAATTGCGCCGCTGTTTACATTGCTGACGACCGAGGGGGGACATTGTAGCTTTTGTTTTTCTTTATAATTAAATAATTGGTGATTTTTTGGTTTAAATTATTAACAGAAATAGCATCTAGAAAAGAAAAAAAAACGTTGTATAAACCATTTTCCAAAAATAAAAACGTGCAACTTGGTATAATGCAAAATGAAAATTGTAAATATTAACAGAGACATTTACAGCCCAATTGCACTAACGACATCACAAATGTTACCAGATGTGTTATTTAAATTTAAAGATGTAAATTAAAGATTCGAATTAATTAAAAAATCGGCGGATGGGGTGGAAGTTAATATTAATGTTAATATTATCTTCTTTGGATCCGCCGAATCCAGCCACTCATTTTTGTAGCAAAGAACTTAAAAAATGTTACTGTTTTATATGTATTATTTAATTCTATATATTTTGTCTCCCTAATTAGGTTTTATTTATATTTCTGTATTTTTTGGCTACATTCTCCTATATTGTCATATTATTAATTATATGGTTGAAATAAAGTTTTTCAAACTTTAAATGGCTATGTCGTCTAAACATTTTTAACAAACTATTTCAAATTATGATCGCGGTATACACTATACCCAATAACACAATGTAGTACCATGTAATGTACCATGTGCTCTTTTAATCTAGGCCACTGTATGATCATCCACGTACGATGTCAATTACTATCACGAGGATGTAAACTGAATTTATTTTACGACATATCACATCTAAGAGCTGATATGTCATTTCAATTTCCCACGGGAGGCGTACAATTAGTTAAAATCACATGAGTGTTACAGTTACTAATGCCGTATGTGGCAGTATACATACATTGGGATAGATCTATAAGACAACGTGGTACATACAATGTGTTATTTAGCAGGAATGTCTCGATTATGGATTAGGTAGTCCACACCGCCCCCAATGGGCGCTGGGAATTTTCAGAGGCGGCAAAGCCAAAATAAAATAAACAAATAAATGAAATAAAAAAGAAAAATATTATTCTGAAAATATTCGGCTTCTGTTATTTTTGCTACTCCATTATATTCTACTGCCCGCTGGATGTCCGATCACGAACGACGGGACAAGTGAGGCATTGGGCCGGTCCAAAATGGCAGAGTCCAAAAAAGTATTTCTTAGCATACTGTTAAGACCATACTACCCCCCACCCGGTACTATATTGACTAATAATTATTTTGAGTTATAGAATGATATTTTACAGTTTCTTTAAGGCAACTTTATAATTGATAGTGTTTTGAATTTCAATTACTTAACAGTTGGTAAAAGGACAGAAATGGAAGAAGCTGGTCCCCCGACAAACGTGAGTATTTTTTCATTTGCGACGATGGTTTCGACGTCAACGTCTTGGTATATCGTTGCTGCGTATGAAAAATTCGTTTACAATACCCCTTATATAAACTTTCAACCCTGGAAGCTATCGAAATATAAATCTTACAAATAAATAAATTACTTCCTTTCCTAATTCCCAGAAGTTTTAATAAGCCTCTATTTTGTTAACAATTTAATATTTTACAAACGTGATAATGAAAAAAACGCTTAAATTGACCACGAACGTTATCCAACAATCTAACATATCTTTATGTCAAATATGAATTGAGGAAATGAGGGGGTGTAGAGCAAATGTGCTCAAAATGCTAATCGGTCGGCCGGCATGGGCAGCAGGCTGGTGATTCAGTTGCGCATAGATAATGAATGCGCACAAATTTACACGTATACAGTCCTGATTTTCATAACTTTGTATAACTGTGCGACAGTTTGTATATATGGACCAACTGCGTGTCCCGTTATAATAATTAAAAAAAATCTAACGTTAATTTTATATCAAATATAATCATGATGAATTGACGGTTACGAAAATATTGACGTTAAAAATGACGCTGAAAATTAATATTTTGTTATGCGAAAGGTTGAGGCTTTTAGAAAATCTGTGTGACCGTTATTAGAATTACAATTATATTTGCAGACGTATTACTGCCTTATTCTCTGCAGTAGGTCCGCATGAGAGCATGTCGTGCTCGACACTGCCACTGTGCTACTCCCCGACTTTCTCGAGCACCGAGACAAAACATAGCCGGATAACATACTGTGGGCTTAATGCAGCTGACTTATCATATCCGGATAACGGTGGGAAAATCAGCCTTTTCTGACGAATTTCCTGAAATGACAAGATATTTCCACACGTGTTTCTTATTTCACCTACAGATGTTTTTTTTTTGTTGGTCAGATTATTACAAATTTTGTTATACAACATCATCGACATCATAAACCCACCATTCGTTAATGATTATACGTGAAAAAGAGAATTAACTCCTCTTGGGAATAGCTATATACGTGTTTAATCAACCTCGTAAACGGCGCAGAATAAGGTCGAATTAATTTCGCTTTATTTTCTATTGAGATTAATATGCACTGATCGTTCTTTACTCACAAAACATAGCATCAGACTCAAGAGGCCGCACTGCGCCACTGGCTAATGTCTAACAATCGTTAATCCCGGTATACCGTGTCTGGTATCATTCTCATCGTCACGACATTCTTAGTTTGAGCGAGTCGATCATAATATTTTTTTTTTTGGTTCTGGGGATGGGAAA
The DNA here is from genome assembly GCA_027580055.1 of Paracaudina chilensis. NCBI lineage: Eukaryota > Metazoa > Echinodermata > Holothuroidea > Molpadida > Caudinidae > Paracaudina > Paracaudina chilensis. The sequence goes on along the minus strand of JAODFY010242753.1, from coordinate 5,597 downwards.
ATCAGCATATTCTTAGATGTTAATAATCTCACAACCGTCATTTCCGGAATGATGGGGTTGGTTTCGTGATGATCACATGATCCCAGTCGATCATAACATATGATCAATGGGCGTATCGGAACTAATGTTCTGGGACGAGAAAGGGGTCGCGAATGAACTCTTCAGAGGGGTCATCAAGTAATAGGCAAAATATAAGACAATTATTTTTATCGAATCTCTGTTGGGGGCACATGGGCCCCAAACACTTATCCAAAAAGTTTTCATTTTGGGGGGTTACGAAATAAAAAAAATAAAAAATCTTTCAGAATAGCTGTGACGGACTGGTGCTTGTATCTGATACCATTGCAAGAAGGAACTAAGTGGCAGGTTATATTAAGTTGGAAATGTTTAGTCTGTCTGAACTTTGACATTTAAAAAAATATCAAAGCGGAGGCGGCGATTTCTTTAAAAAAAATTGATGCGAAACATAGTTATCTCATGTACTCTGGTGATCGCAGATAAACTAATACTTTTAGTAGTTTTTTTTTTTATGTAAGCCACCACTTATAATGATATTTGAAGAGATATCAGATATTCATTTCCACACTCAAAATTAATCAAATGCCCCGAGAGTAACAATAACTAGGTCACCGTGGGATGTGCTTCCTGCTTGTCGTTGTACTGAACATTTTATTGGGTTTAACTGCTTACTGATTGACGCTGACTAATTAATGACATAAATTATTGAAATTTAAAATAACCTACCGAAGGATCCGAAAAAAAAAATCGGGAACAAAACAGAGGGCGCAATTTTTTATGGAAAATAGCCGACTCGGTGATAGGTTAGTCTACCCTGGCAGTGCGACTCATATTATGTTTATTTTCCTTCTCAGTATTTGAAAACATGGAATGTAATGATTGAGCCCGAAGACGAGTCAAGAGAATGTCAACTTGATAACGCAGTTTCATTGTTGCCGAGGTATCTCCAAGAAAGGGTTCATGGGGTAAGTTAATTACAAGAAATTCACCCTTGTAAATAATGGTACATTCTACACTAATTACCCATAAAGGTAGAGCGCTATCCGTATTAGCTTGGTGCCCCAGGTTGGTGCAGTTGGTAGATAGTGTTATTGGGCATGGTGCTGATTAAGAGATTGATTTCAGTTTAATATTTATTTTGGACCAACGTCGTTGCCCTTGCATGGCAAATTGTATGTATGGGACGCAAAATTGGTATTTTATTCCTAATAAAAATATAAAAATTATAATCTAATAAAATATCAAAATGGAATGAGAGAAATAAAAAAAAAATATTTAGCGATACCAAACAAAATTGAACTAGAGATATGACTAAATAAATTTTAGATATGGCTAAAAAAATGTTAGAATAAATATCAATTTGGCGTTCCAATAAACTTTCTGATGAAATCAACTCATGAGTGATTTGCAATATAATGGGATGGAATATAGGGTGTCATATACGTGTAAACATTATTGTATTACTCAAGTATTTCAAACAATAAGCCAGGGTGGGGCACGTAGAACTGCATAACATATTTTTAAGTGAATATCAGCTAGCCGTTAGTCTAATTCTGGTATAAAATGGACACATGTAGGTCAATAATTAACTGAGTCTATAATGCACAATTTTGGCCAAGTGAATATCAGCTAGCCGTTGGTCTAATTCTGGTATAAAATGGACACATGTAGGTCAATAATTAACTGAGTCTATAATGCACAATTTTGGCCGAGTGCACGTAAAGGCCTACAAAACTGAAAAAAAAAAACATGAAAACAAACGCCTGTTAATGTATAAGTGTGTATAAACGTGTAGGTAAACCTGCTTGGTGTATACGTAAATAATTATATGTGTACATGTACACCCTGCTACAGTGTACACATAAATGACTATATTTCGGTAAAGCATTTTACTGAAAACGTAAATAAATAATATGTGTGTAAAGCTTTTTGCTGCTACATGGTGTTCTGATGTGGTGTATTTATATCACATACTGATATAAACATACCCAATATGTGGTGTATTTATATCACATACTGATATAAACATACCCAATATATCCTAGACCCCTGTTAGACCAACACATTACCTCAATTAACATTATTGCTTATGTATAGTCGCTGTCGCGCAATTAAACATTAATGTTATTGAACATTATCAATAGACAATTTTACAAGGATGCAACCAGCTCATGGCGGTATTTTCTTACACTTGCCCAAGTCTGTCGCGTGTTGGTTTTCCCCCATGAAAAGTTTTAGAAATCTGGCCACTGGAACAAAACTCTCAAACTAGAACTAGAACTGTGGCAATAATTCCTCTGATATACTCACATGTATAGATAATAGTATATGACCCCCGGTGCGAATCTAAAAGGTATATCACTCACGATCAATCGTAGGCTGACTCAGCCGCTGGCTTCTACTCAAAACCTTCAACGTGCTTCAATTAAATGCATCGATGGATCGTCTAGAATTGAGCTTACGTCGATTGGCCTTGCTGGAGCAAGATAAGCACCACGAATACTGACAAAGTATATACGAAAAAAAACTAAAACATAACGGAGGGACACATTTTGTGCAGGGGAATCTGACCGGTATATATATATATATATATATATATATACATCCAACCGCCTATCAATTTAAAACACTTTAATTATAATACAAAAAAATAGATCCGACAAAGGTAAAGATTTTACTTCAAAACAAAATGAGAGAAAAATTTTGTTGTGAGAAAATATTTTTCTTTCGTTTACAGATCGTTTCCGACTTGGTGACAAAATTTGCTGAAGATCAAGGACGAGGACAATGAAAACAATTGAAGACAATTGAAACCCCAATCAAGAATATCGAAACCGATTATTTGGACAGTCTGATAATCCGTGGCACTGCATATTTGTTACGTGCATGCATGAGTGAATGGTCCATGGTCAGCCTCGCCATAGCTCTGAACTGAACTTACTCAATGTTGCCAATTATTCATGACATAATTCGTATTGAATTATCAAGCTATCATTCATCCTTCTTGCCATTGACAGCAAATTGCGTTTGTAGCTACTTCTAGAATACTTAAAAAATAAAGGACAAGCAAACCCAACAAGTAACCTTATCTTGTATGAAAGCTGATTCAAAGATACAGAAGACATCAGCATCAAAATATCTTATTCCGTTCTCACGATATCAATATATGAAATGTATAATTTCAGTTATACGGACGCGACCATGTATTGAGACTTGTAGTAAGTCTTTTGTGACATCTAAGCTAAGCTAAGGTTACTAGTTGGGTTTGCTCATCCTTTTTAGCCATATTAAATATCAAAATGGCGGCTCCCAATTCCTTAAACAATTGTTTCCCAGAAACATTGTTTGTGTTGTCCACAAAGTCAATTTAAAAATAATTATATTATGATATTGGTAGAAGGTTTGTAAATTTGCATGCATGGGCAGCAATCTTCAACATGACGACCAAACCGTCATGTTCATTTCTGATATCAAGGAATTCCTTCGGGCTAATAATTTAAATTACCCAGCCTCAACAATATGACAAAAAATTACTAACACCTTGCTGGTAATATTGCTTACATAAATTACTAACTAATATAGTTGTATAAAATATGGTCATATATATGAAATAAAATCCGAGAAAATGTTTTCTGTTTTTTGCAATCATTTTCAAAATGGTCAGTCCCTCGTGTCTTCTCAACAGTGGTTTTCAAACTTACTCCGATGGGTTCGCGAAAGGAGACTAGTAAGTCAATTCCTTAAACAATTGTTTCCCAGAAACATTGTTTGTGTTGTCCACGAAGTCAATTCAAAATTAATAAGAAATAATAACAGTAGAACGTTTGTATATTTGCATGCATGGCAGCCATCTCCAGATTCAACATGACGACCAAACCGTCATATTCATTTCTGAATTGTGCTCAAGCTAACCAGTGTTGAATGACATCAAAATGTTGGTAACGCAACATATCTACTGCGTCACCACGGAAAGTGCCTGCATGGCGTCTCTAACAGGGGGATGTGTCCATTATTATTTTTTCTGCAATATGTATGAAGAAGTCATCGTTGACGTCACATTGACATTGCATTTGTCCGGTCGTGTGATTTACAAGTGAACGTCGCTCACTTCCTAACCCCTCAACTATCTAACCCCTGAACTACACTATTAGATTAGTTCTGCCCATGGCGCAACCGTGCAGCTTGTACTTTTAAGATGATTGCTTCGATAGACAATATTATGATTTCAAATGCGCTCTGAGTGAAATCTTTGTTGAGGCAAATGCGAAGATCGCAGTATACAAACAAATATACGTACCGTATTATCGTAATGTATAGTTTACATAAATTGATATAAATCGTTAAAATAAAAAAAAAATACAGAATACAAATGTTCCCAATGTCAATGTTTCTATTTTACTTATAATATCAAGGAAGAAATATACTAAACATAAACAGACGAAATACCTAATTTAAACTGCAATGTATACATATGCAATATGGCTTATACAGATATTTGACTCATTACACATATATGTCTAAGTATGTTTATACTTGCATGCATAACTGTTGTATGTATATACGTATCAAGTGTGTATACGTGTGCGAAGGTTCATTGACGGTTGGCATGTGATCAGTGAATCATCACCTCATTATACACATAAATCGTAAAACTGCAATGTATACAGATATGCAATAAGGCTTATACAGATATTTGACTCATTATACATGTTGACACTAGCATTCATAACTGTTGCATGTATCTAAATACGTATCAAGTACGTGTATAGCTGCTATACTATTGGGGCACTGCTTTTGACGAATCGGATTGCCTCCGTGATACAACTGAATGTACGTTGCTGTCTCCACTTAATTTGGCCGGAATTACGTACGGTACCTCAACCAGGCATCAAGCATAAACGAAACTAATATTACGTGCAGTATGACATTTTGATCATAATCCCTACTAACTTTGAGAAAATCCCCACTAATTTTGAGAAAATCCCTCGTAATTTTGAATCTCAATTTTTTTTATTAAAAAAAAAAAAAAATGAATTTTCAAATCTCACAAACAAGGTATATTTTCCGTTGTTTCAAAATTATTTAAGCCTCATTGCAAGTATCTTTTTTTTTAAATTAAATCAGAGAGTCGTGTTATTGCCACTGATATTATTTGTCATTCTGGAATTCAATGTTAACAGTGCCATTAAGATATTTGTTTTGCCGAAAGTAGGATCTAATATAAATTATATATTTTTTCCGGGCACAAACCAATCTATAAAATCTCATCTGCTATTAATATAAAACAAATCTGTCCCCATATGCTCCTGAATTTGTATGCACTACGTAATAATAGCGACGTAACAAACAAACGCGTTACAGGTTGGAGATTTCAGCCATGTATCTTGGGACGCTATAACATAATCGATAATATTCTTGTTGTCATAATATGTGGAATTACCATGGTTACATTTATTTCTCAATCTGGCGTTCACAATATGGAGACCAAGGGCTCAAATATCGATTATTATAAACGTATCTGTGTTTAATCACGGTAGTCTAATTATTATAAACGTATCTGTGTTTAATCACGGTAGTCT
>JAODFY010242752.1:0-34729 GCA_027580055.1 Paracaudina chilensis | reverse complement strand
GCCTCATGATAAACTGACTTACATTTTAGCATCTTGACGGCAACTTGTGTGGTAGTTTCCTTTCCTAGAATACCGACCGCCTCTCCCATTACCACTTTACCGAAGGCACCTTCCCCGAGAGTTTTGCCCAGAGATAACCTGAGAAAAGGCAAATTAGACAAGCTCAAAATTGAATACCATCACAGCAAATTCGTCAAATGTTCGCCAACAGCAACTGTTATAAACAACAGCATTTGGGTTTGCAACATGCTTGCTTAATATGAAAAGTGTTTATAAACAGTGTGTTGTACAATGGAATCACTTAGAAACTACCTCAATCTTTCAAATAATAAAACCATTTTCAAGCGATAATATTAAGACCTTTTGTGTCATAGCTGGATGCCTGGGATTTTCCCATTGAGTCATGGGTGAAAAGGTTGCCGACCCCTGCTGTAAGAGACAGCTAAGAAGTCTAGTAAGTTCATCAGGTGAAATCAAACATATGCAGCTTCATTTGATTGTACATTCATTCCAGGTTTACTCATTCATTATTCATTGGTAATGTGTTCCATATTAGTAACTTCACATCGATACAAAGTTACCCAGTACACTGGTAAACCAATGATATTACAGAGGCTATGGAACCTAATGATAGAGATCCGTATTAGTAACTTCACATCGATACAAAGTAACCCAGTACACTGATGAACCAATGATATTACAGAGGCTATGGAACCTAAAGATAGAGATCCATATTAGTAACTTCACATCGATACAAAGTAACCCAGTACACTGATAAACCAATGATATTAGGGAGGCTATGGAACCTAATGATAGAGAGAAGCCACTGAAAGTATGGAGGTGGTGGCCAAGCCTACCAGCCGAGTCAATGTACAACACCCAAATAATTTCCAAATTTCAGCTTCACAAACAAGAAAAAAAAAAATTACATAACGAATGTATAGAAACAAAACATATCCATATAAGCAGGTAGTACAATAACCCTTAAAATTAAATAAATTTAAAAAAAAAATCCCCTTAAAAAAGAAAATTGGATTTGGGCATCTATGACACCCTCTCTATGTCTGCCCACAGGAAAAACTTTATAAAACATGCAACATACATTGAAATGAAATTATACGACAAAAATTAATTACCTGTCACTGGGGAATTCCCACTCTGTATCAAGAGGAATTTCAAACGTGGACACAACAGTGAGGGAGGACGACAGTCGGGCCCTACATAGAAAGGGGGCCGATGACTTACTGGAGTCACACGATATCTGTAACACAAGACAGATGTAACAGATTACACCTCTGAAAAATATTGCAACTGATTGAAATTGTTATTAGTAATAGGGTTAAAAGGTTTATGTAAGCCTGCCTGTGAAGTTGGGAGGATCAGACAACAGTAAAGAGACCTAAAAAGCTTGGCTGAATGGGCCAATATATTTCTACCCTGCAGCTCAAATGCAGTGTTTACACTAATGATATGTCTTATTTACCTAGCTGTCTTCCATTGGACTAAGTGCCCCCCCCCCCCCAACCCAATTTAAAGACCTGCCTTCATATGAAGATCTTATGCAATTACAGAAGAGTAAGATGATAGGAGAGGGACCAACATGGCTGAATACCTAATTTGATCTTTGATTTTTCTGATGGTCAGTTTGGGGTTTCGTCTGAGGATTTTTTTAAAAATGATATATCCTATTGATTGAGATGTCTGTATAGGTCTTTCATTGGTCATATTGGGTCCCCCTCCCTTTCCCAGGAGGGCAGAATGACTGGGAAGGGACCTAAACTTGAGTGATGCTGGATGAGCTATTATGATTCTAACCTACAATCTAAGGAAAGCTGGATGGGTGGATATCATTCTCACTTTTCCAGGTACAAATTGTTGTGTGAGGAGTGGGTTTATTGATGGTCATTTGCAGGTTGCCTTTGGGGTTTTGCTCTGATGACAATGATATTTATCTTATTCCACTGAACAAAATTGGGCCTGCCTCCCTCTACCAATACTGCATGGAATGAACCCGGGGAAGCTGGATATCATTCTAACCTGTCGCGTGAGGAGTGGTTTACTGATGGTTGGTTTGATGTTTCCGTGCTCCACAGGGGTTTTGCTCTGGCAACACAGCATAGCAATGCAGCAACAGAGCATGATGATGATCAAAACACCAATGATGGTCACAATCATCACAATCTTGATATCTTTGCTGACAGACAGCCTTGCGTTGATCACCACGGTGTGCACCATCTCCTCGGTCGTGGGTACTGAAAAAAAAAAAAAATCAAATTGCATTCTGAATATGCTAGAAATCTGCTAGATTATCCAGTTCAACTTCTGTTATGTACTCACCACTGACCACTCACAAAGTTCATGGTTAGTGTTGAATTTCATTTTGGGGTGAGAGTTTACCCCCTCCCCATTGTTTTTTGTTACAAATAAAATGATTTTGATGCAAAATGGTGCTCTCATTGACATTTTTTAATGACAGTTAACCAAACTATTTTATATTCATTGTCAGCACTTTTTTTTGTACAATGATTATAAAATATAAAAGTTTTTAATGCCCCTAAATGACCTTTGACCTAAAATTACCCAAGCCCCCAAAATAGCCAATGATCCAAGTTCCATCAAAGCCTGTGTTCCCCTCCCCTGCTCAATCAAGCCCCCAAAATAGCCAATGATCCAAGTTCCATCAAAGCCTGTGTTCCCCTTCCCTGCTCAATCAAGCCCCCAAAATAGCCAATGATCCAAGTTCCATCAAAGCCTGTGTTCCCCTCCCCTGCTCAATCTGAGCATTCATGAACAGATGGATAGTTAGATAGGTCAGGACATGGTTACAATAGCTAAACATGATTGCCTATCCTTTTAATCCAAAATGACAAACTCATCATGTATTGAAACATATTTTAATCCCTAGCCTAAAAGGTAGAACTCAACAAGTTGTGCAAAAACAAACATATTTAGACTGGCTGAGAAAATGTGAACCAAAACAACATGCCCTTAAAAAATTCCAAACAAAAAGAGCTCTGCACCATGTAAAACATTTCCATTATCATTAAACTGGCTTGGCTTGCTTTTCTTTTAACTTGAATGACAGAGAGACAGACAGACAGAGAGACAGACAGACAGACAGACAGACAGACATGATTTGACCTACCAGGCTCTGGCACCACATGCAACCAGACATCTTTGGTGTCCGTTCCTTTGGATGTGCCGACAATGACCACGTAATTTGCAGCATCAGCTTCGGTCAAGTTTGTCAAGATGAGTTTACTCTCTGTTAAACTTTGGCCTACCTTTTCACCCTGTGAGAGAAATGTATGCATGCATTAATAATTACTCTGATAGGTGGTCAACAATTAATTATGCACAGCTACAAAATTTGACTTATCGAGAAGTCCAGGATCTTATTCTTCTACATGGTTTTGAGAACTGACCTTAAGAACAAACCTGATTTGCAATTATTTATACAGACAAAAAACATAGAAACAATTATGACATGAATAAACATATTCCTACAATAACAACATTTACGCACAAATGATAAAAAAAAGAAATGCTTCTTGGTACATATATTTTAATTCTTTTTGCATAATCAGCTGTTGAAAAAATTATGAAAGTTGTGAATCTCAGATAGGCCATCAGAAAATAATTAAATACCCAGAACAAGTGACTGGAATCATTCAAAATTAATGCGATTGATGCAAAGTTGACATCAGAAAATGGTACAAAAATGGTTAAAGAAACAATACTTACATCACCTGCTGAAAAAAAGGACAAAATATATGGAATTTGATGTAAAGATTGCAACCATTTTATGAGCTTTTAGAGTTTTTCAGTGATAATGTGTTCAGTGACAGGCTAATACCAAAACTGTGGGCAAGATTTGAATGCAGAACCACATTTTATGATATTGTTGAGTCTGCCCACACATAAATGTAAATGACACAACATTTTGGTTTTTTTTTTAAATAAATTAATCCCACTTAACTATATATTTTAATATTTTTCAAATTTTGTTATTCTCAGTTAATTGTAAAATACATATTTTCCTTGTCACAGTTAAATTTACAGTTTCTTTAATAGGACATATTCCTACAGAATATATGCCACTCTTCAGTTATAAACTTACTTGAAAAATCTAACATAATTTGAAAATATTCTTGTTGCCGGTTTGAATAATCCATAGGTGTAAAAGTTTTGGGTTTTAGTCAAGTCATTCCACTACTAAAGAAACTACAAATTGATAAGCTTTCAAAAAGGTTGCAACTTTTACTGATATTTTTTTGTAATAGAAATATGAACCTTGGCTGAACTGAAACATTGAGCAATAAAAGACAGAATAAAAGAACGACCAACACCAAAGAAAGCATTACAAAAGTCAAGTAGACAATGCAAAAAGACACATAACCATGGAAACATAGTTATATTTGATCAAATATAGAGCAGAAACTGAGAAGAACTGAACAATGCGCAACAGCATCAGAAGGATATCTTCTTGTAGGTCGTCCAAGCGGAGCCTGTTGCTGTTCCCAATTAATTCCACATTCTTTCCAATGTAATGTGTGCCACGGTCATGAGTATACAATAAGCCATTTCATGGATTAATGTAATGAGATGATTATTATATGCCGTCACAGGTCATGTGAGGATAAATGCTCACACACTTACTACACGTTGTTTGTTAACGTTTTCCAAGCGTCATAAAACTAAATGTAGACAGCACTGATGGCTGCTGGTTAGAGGATTTATTTCACACAATTTTGAATATTTTTATGAGTATGTTGTGATTTATATAAGTTTTTGTAGGCTGCATAATGATAAATGTATGGGCAATGTTCGTGTTTGTCTCACTAGAGATTTGCACATCAACATTCATTCCCCCCCCCATTCCGAAAAAAATCCAGAAGGAAATTACCTAACAATTTTTCAATTAGTTCTCACAGTGAAGTTACATTTTTAAATGTAACCAGCTTTTTTTCTTCAGAATGCTTTGAAGGATATGTATTAACTTACCAATTGATGGCAGTAATCTAAAATAGGCAAATTTATAACACGAAACAATCACCATGAAGAGAAGAAACAGAAAACTCCTTTAACAAAATAAATATGCATAAACATTCAGGAGGAAAGAAATGGCATCAGCTGCTGAAAATGAAAACCTGCTAAAACATATTAGGGCAATATTTGGAAATAAGAATACACATTAAGAAAGAAGCAAATTCTGCTCAAAGAATATTAAGAAGAAAAAGTAAGATTTTACCCAAGTAATTTTAGTACTGGTGAAGTTCATGCAAAGTATTAAGAGTGAGTAATACGTGCGGGTTCAGGTTATTAGAGAAGCAAAGTGGCAAAAAAAAAGTTAAAAAAAGTTTTAAAAATTGAAATAAACCTCTGATCAAGCTTACCAAGGTAACAGTGATCTGATTCCCTAATGCAAACAGCTGAGGTGTGAATTAATAATTACAAACCTTCAGAGAGGCCAAGATACTATCAATTTTTAAAATTGCAATTGGCACCAAGACAAGCTAGAGTCTTAGAATGCCAAAGGAAGCTCTAGAATTTTCATTCTTGATACAAACCTTTGGAATCAAGAGAACAAAATGGCTATTACTCTGCTCTCTCCATTTCTCAAACCCTTGCCTAGCAGCTGATTTTACAAAGAGGTCCAGACCACTGTTCACTTGGGTACATCTTTGACTCTTACGTTGGCGTAACGCATATTTACCGTTGGGTTTACAGAGGTTCGATTGTCGGAGACAATCTCCATCATTCTCCAGTGAAATCGGAAGTTGTTGTTCTTGTAAATCATATCCAATAGCTGCTGGAGCGTCAAGTAGGGATTGGCTAGCCACGTAGACTGTTCCGTGAATTTATTGGTAAGGAGAACGGCATGCAAATCAAGGAAGGATTGTGGAGGCGGTAGGGAGAAAACAAGGCATGATGAACAAATTGTTAGTTAGGATAAGCAAAATTAGACATTACCATATACAACCATGCTATGGCCACTCCACTTCAATTATCCGTCTGCTGGTGCAGCATTGCATCTAATTCTTTATTCCACAGGTTTTTAACCATTTTTTTTCTTTTCTGGTTGTCCAAACTGAAATAATTCCAAACTCACTATTTTGGAATTTACACTAGCAGTATTTGAGGAAAATAAAATTTTGAGAATAAATGATCATGTTATATGAGAGGTATGGTGTGTGTAGGGAACAGTTCATGAATTGTTGTCCAACTGCAATATTTAAAATGCAAAAAATTATTTTCTTGGATACATACATGCAAAGTTATCTTTATTTTTTATATCATGCAATGTGGAATGCATTCAAAATCATGCAACATGCAAAAACATTAATGAAACAAGTTAAAATATTAAATCGGGATAAAAGAAAACATGCTTCACTTTACACGGTTAGCAAAATGTGACATAATATCAGAACATTACAGAGATCAGGGTTTATTATTGAAGCCTCCTCAATATTACAGTTTGAAGAGACTGTGTTCAAACTGTTTTCCGCACTTTAAAGATGGTCATATGAAATTTATCAATTGATTGGTCAGCACTCAACCTTATTCAAACTATACTGTCTAGTTTGTTGCTGTTTGTGTTGCCTTACTGTGGGTCTCATGCCAAACTAAAAGTTGTGCTACATTTGTTATACCTGTTGTTGAATGATACTTCGGATATAATTGATTTCCAGCAGCTTGTCATTTTTGCAATTGTTGCCACATTTGTTCCACATTCACTATTTGGAACATGACCAGAATGTTCATTTTCATTTTCCATGGACATACTGGAGCTGATTTGTATTGGCATTGAAGGGCAGATGTAAACCTGGTGTGGTATCTCTTTAATATTTAATTAAGTTTTTATAACCAGTGGAAACCTGGTATCTGAGGACTGACGTGATTCAGTATCATGCAAACTGTTCACAAATTACACAAACTAAATCACATGTATGAGAATTAACATGAAACTAAACAAGACAACATCCAGCTGTGGGGTCACTGAAACTCATAGCCAGGGTCCAGGTGTCTTATGTGGCCCCATGTTTACACCAAGCCAGCTGGACCACACACTTGACCTATTGCATGCCATACACAATCTAAAACACACTGTGTATATACAGTACTAGAACAGTAAAGCTGCTCAATTATCACTGACGGAAATATTGCTATGAAGCTAGCAAACACTTTCAGCATTCATAAGGTCATTTTGAAGCTAGAGTAGCAAACACTTTCAGCACTCAGCAGGCCATTTGAAGCTAGCAACCATTTTATTACTTATAGTGAGTATACATATTGGTGAAGGGGAGAGCTAACCTGACCAATTTTGCATTCTGGAACAAAGAAATCCAGAATAAGCAGTTTTGTGATTCCTTGCTTCCTCAAATTGAAATTTCTTATGATGAAATTGCTACTTCCTATCAACAAGATGATACAGTATGTTATTGTTTCCTCATATTCAAAATGGGAAACCTATGTAAGAAAATGAGTCATCCAACCTTCCCACGCTGAATACAAAGCTGACAGAAATCATGCAAATCCGCAAATTGAAATCCGCCAAAAGGTTCACCCATGAGCATTCCAACTCATACAGGGTTCTCATCAAGCATGAAAAACAGTGGTCCCAGCACTCATTTTGTGGTATAAAGGACATATTACCCTGATGTTGGAAGTCAATGAACCCAATTATTTTGGCAAAGGAGGGTGGGGGTAGGGGGTGTAATCATCAGAGCACAGACTGATGACATCTATGTTATAATTCTGAAACCACCACAGGCTTTTAACATCTAAACATAAACAAGCATGCACACCATCCACCATTTTTTTTCGTGCTATCGGGTATAACAAATAATTGTGTAAGTGCAGGGAGACAAACGCCTTTGATGTATCAAACACACTCCTGTTTAGGATGGTAGCCTTCATTACAAATTATGGCATCATTAATTCATTTGCATATTGCAATTAATTCTCATCCTTGATATTCCACCACCCATTTTTTTTATAGTTTTAGACCTACTTTAATTCTGGATCCAAGTTTGAGATAGTCAACATTTTTTTTTTCAACTCATGCATGGAAAATATACAGAAAGCAAACTTGCTTTTATTTCATAAGAAATCATCAAATTATATGCCCCATAATGCATTTCTGTCGATGGCTTAAGCTAGGAAACTTGGCCTTAAGAAACACAAAGAAAACTGATGGTTTTTATCAGTATTTGTTCACCTGTCTATTGCATAATCATTGCATTCCAGAGCATACTAATATCAATCTAATAATGCGTAGCCAAAGAAATCAATTAAAATTGATGTTAAGATTGGATTATAAATTTAAGATTGAAGCATTTCCAATGCGTATTATGAAGACCTGATAGGATCCTTTATGGAACCAACACTCGAAATACTGTCAAACTTAATAAATTTGTTGCCTGACATTTATTGGAAGCCGTTCATACAGGCCATTAGGTAACCGGGGCAACAAGTTCTGCACTTCTGTCGACTATAACAACATTTGGTGAATTTCAGGGATTGCATTTACTTCATTGGCCGAATATAGCGTATAACAGGCAACAACAAATACCACACTAATCCAAGACATTCACAATCAGGCAAACTCTTACCATGTACTCTTTCTGATGTAGGCAACAAAACGAGAACGAAAAAAATCACCATAACACTATGGTGCGGTATGGGAAGAAACTGATATGATCATTACTCCTTAACTAATTCAACTTTGTCCTAAAAATCCTGATTACAATACAATCTGCAGGTTTAAGATGTTTTTAGGGTTGAAAATGTATTTCATCAGGTTTGTTATAATTAATTTATTAGTAGGATGGTTAGAACTCATGAAAACATGCAAACTTTTAGCTACTCTGACACATCAAGAAAAAATGGGCATCATCATCCTTGCACTATGTTTAAATCTTGTGAAAACACAAACATTCCTCCCAAAAATCCTTTTCTCAAAACATGCCTTTCAAGGTGTCCCAAAGGAAACTGGTTTTGAGTCTTGCCCATTTTTGGGATCATTGGAAATCTTACCTGCAAAATTCTGAAGAAATCTTCCTTATAGTCTTGGATCTCTTTACGAGTACCATTGACGATAACTCCCCATGAGAAGTGGGGAAGGAGATCGCTGTACACCTTGCAAGCAAACTCAATATCCTCTCCGATAAACTTTGTAGCATTGTCGGGACCAAGGTGGACGATACTGGGTGCTACAGCTGGTCGATCTAAGGAAACAATGTGGTCAAATCCTGTCAGTAAAACTAGTACACCATAAAGGTTTGTAGGCTTCAATGCCATTGATGAAGTTATGTTACCTTTAGTTATTTATTGGACATACCTTAAATAGAAAACAAACCAAATTTTCAGCAATACAAAGGCTGTCGTTTTTTGCTTTATTTTATTGTCATCTGCTTGTGAAAGATCAAACACATGTATCATATACATACATACATACATACACACACATACATTATATTCTAAGCCCCACCGACTCAATAATATTCAAGTAACAGATACCATAGGGCACATCCACTTTTCATGAGACACTTACTGGTTCAATATGACATTAATTCCATATTTACAAGTTATTTTGAATGATTTAGCATAAAGCCTCACCCAGTCATGAATATTAATGAGATGAAATTCTGTTGTTATTTGGCAATGTTCAGCTCAACATCTAACCATTTGCAAAAATATAGACATTTTAAGAATTTTACCTTAAGTCCTGTCAATTCATTACTATAGGACATGGCTCCAACATGCCATTGTTGAGGTATTGTATTTTACAAGCGATCTGTCACACACAAGCACATGCTACCATGATTACGTAGGTTTAAAACCTTCGGCAGTAAAGCCAATGTTTGGCAGTAATGCATACCTTGTGGAGACAATGCATCATGATACCATGTGGAGACAAAGGTATCAAATACCTTGTGGAGACAAATGCAACAAGATAACTTGTGGAAACAATGCATCATGAGACCTTCCTTTTGCAGACAATACATTATTATATCTTGAGGAACAATGCATCATGAAATCTTGTGGACACCTTGTGGAGGCATCCACCACATGATACCTCGTGAAGGAAACAGTGCATCATGGTGGAGATGAATACATCATAATATGTTGTGGTCACATGCAGAATTTCCACCTGGCAGTATAAATTCTAACCCTTATCTTATATAATACTTTTATCCATTTAAGTAAGTTTCAAACTAAAATTCAGACAAAAAAAGACACCATAGACCATGCAAAAAAAAAATACATTTAACTTTAATTGGTTGAACATTGAATCCTTCACCACCTTAATAAGTGCAGCAGCTAAACCAAAATTGTTATGCTAAATAGAAATTTACAACCATGAATCCCACCCTATAAGTTGTCTCCTAGTTATTTTTACTCCCCAGAAAAGTTTAATCAGTATAATTCATAAGTTTGTAACTTAGAACATGAAGAGTTTGTAATCAACCATTCATTTTCTGATAACAAGCTTTAACTTATTAATAGCATACAACCCACTATACCCTGATGGAATTAGAATAATATTTGACTAGTATTTTATATACAATGTACATAGTATTTTATATACATAGTATATACATAGTTTTTTATATACATAAAAACATTCGTAAGCACTAGAGACATAAAAACAAAGCCACCAATGGCATGCACTGAGCAAGTGTTGATACTTACGGTCTGTCAAAACAGAAGCAAAAAGGAATAAAATATGAAGAAATCATAACAATCGTGATAACTCTCATTATAACAAGGAGAATCAGCACGAACTACTCATTTTTTGTTGAGCATTTATTTGCAGCAAAATTTGTTATCAGAATGGTCTCATATTGTTTACAGAACATAACAAATACTTAAGTTTATCTATACAAAATATTGTTTATAATAAATGACGGCTTCTTTTTTATTAACAAGTTTGTAATTTTTCTGGAGTTTTCATTTTGGACATCACCAAGAACCACAAATAAGGTTGCTTCCACTAAACTTCTTTTTTCAATCTTGGCACAAAGAAATACCACCTCTTTCAACCCAATAGTTGTAATTACTTCTGCTATTTTTTGTATTACTTTTTTTCCTTCTACTTTTTTTTTTGAGAAATGTAAATCTGGCAATTCCATTCAAATTATAAAAAAAATACAAACATATAAATAGCTGCTCATTGGAGAATTGGAGTATTGAGAATTTTATGACCATTGGGAACAATAAGACCAGTGCCATGAATGGAACTGAATTTCATCATGATTTTCCTGGGAATGATCAATTTCGTACACACAACACTCTTTCAGACACTTCAGGTCCCTGCGGCTTGCACTTCAGACTGTCTCACATGCCTACGGTTTTATTTCAAAATTGGTCCGATGTAGTCAACATTAAAAGAGTCTTTTGGCAATGGGAACCATCACTTTTGTCTACTGTTTAAATATCCAACACAATTGTATGTTTCGTACATGCCATTATCCAACAAAATTGCCATCCGGTGTTATCTGTGGTTAGATGCTTACCTTCGATAATTAGCTGTATGGAATTTCTTTCTGTGGTTTGGTTAGTCCTAGTAGTGTATGTGTACATGCCATTACCAGACACAATTGACATCCAATGTTTTATGTGGTTAGATGTTTACCTTCGATAACTAGCTGTATGGATTTTCTTTCTGTGGTTTGTTTAGTCCTAGTAGTGTATGTGTACATGCCATTACCAGACACAATTGCCATCTGGGGTTATATGTGGTTAGATGCTTACCTTTGATAATTAGCTGTATGGATTTTCTTTCTGTGGTCTGGTTAGTCCTTGTAGTACATGTATACCTGCCATTATCTAACAAAATTGCCATCTGGATGATCAGTCTGTCTCCATGACCTTTTACCAGTTTTACCTGTTATAAAAATAAAAATGTGAAAAGTCCAGGTATTGATTTCTCGTTAAATAGAGTTTATTATGTGACATGTAACAGTTGCCCAGCCACCCAGGTACATTGCCATGCAGAATAATGGAAATAAACCCACAAGGTTTTTTTTTCTTTCTCTTTCATGTCCATCAAAGTACTCACCCTTTTCTCATGGTTCTCGGCTATGCTGTTGAACCAATCTGGGTCGTCATCCTTCACCCAAGTGTAGTTCACATTTTTTTCGTTTTGGGGTTTCTCACATTTTAGGACCACTTTTGAGCCTGAGGTAGAAAGCTTCCTTTCCTCTGTGGGTTGCAACTGTCCCTGCTCTTTATCCTTCCCTTCGATATCTGATGTGATCAAATCTTCCATGTCAACTTCATCCCCTTCCATTCCTTCAGCTGAGAGCAAAGTAAGAAAAACAAAAATTTAGCATTTCTTTTCTTAGAAATTTCTTTTCTCAGAAGCAGTGTTTCTGACAGAAGTAGGGGGTAATTCAAACCCCTTCCTCTGGCTTCTGGTTCAGAAATTATATAAAAATAAAATCATTTAATTTTGCCTTTTTTTTTTGTCAAGCTAAGGTTTTGATCCATTTGAAGCTAAAAAATACTATAAAAAAAATGAAATGTGAGGGATACCCTACTTTTTTCTCAATATTAGACAAATTTATCTATGTATAAACCACAATGGCCTCAACCTATTGTTCAGACTGATCAAAACCTACATGTTTTGCCTATAGTAGTGTTTGCACCGGATAGAAAAATCAGACTATGCATGGTACCCAGGACCAAAGACCCGTCGGGTACCAGACAAAATAATATATACATAAATTATGCCAAAATGCACCAACTGAAGGCTACCCAATTTGTGCATCACGTTATATGCACATTATAGGTCTACCATATGTTATAGCATACAGGGTTTCAAACGTTAGGCATACATATAATTTAATCAGTTTAAATACAGGTAATATTTTTTTAATGTAGTTTAAGACTAATTTTAGGCTCTGGTGTTCTTGCAAATAGATATATTGAGTAATTTAGTTAAGCTTTAATTTAGTTAAGCTGATGTTACAAAAGTAAAATCCTAGGCTATTTTTACAGGTACACCAATCAGTTTTTGCTGGAGTTATGTTTTGTTTTTCCACTTTGTAAAAATGGATTTGTTTGTGTACTCTTGATTTAGTTCCCTATTTTATTTGAAGACCAGACAACCGTCAGTCATCCCTGGTAGTGACCATAGATCATCTTCCAGTGATTTGAAACATGCTATCGTAGTTTCAACTGAAAAATCTCAACTTTCCTCTTGGTGTATCTTTTATCATTCAGTCCATAGTTTGTCACGTAATATTTACGACTTGTTTTGCACTACTTGGTATTAACACTCGCTAGCTTAGAAACATTATTTTACAGGATTTGTTTGGTTTATATGCATAGACCTATCATTTGACAATACACAAACATTTATTTTGGACTTGATCCAACTCTGATAGTACCTGAAGGCAAACAACCCTCGCCCCGAGAAATCTGCTAGGCTGGTCAGCTCATCTGCTGTGAGGTATGGGGCTTTATGTTATGAGGTATGAGGTATGAGGCTTTAACCAATCACAAATTTTGTGGGGAGGTCTGTGAAATTCACTTTGGGGCCAGAATTATATACAATACAATATAATATACATATATATATATATAAATGTCCTTGTAGCCTACAGTTACTGCCCTAAACTCACCTAGAACCGTAAGTGACATGCTGATATTCAGTTCCCCTAGATCGTTAGACGTGATGCAGGTATAGTTACCCTGGTCCTCATCCAAGACCTCTTTAAATTTAAGGTACATCCTCCTTACATAGACCCTCACGATATCTATGGAGCGTGTCATATCTAGCTTCAGAGGATGGCCGTCCTTGTACCATGCGATGCTGGGCCGGGGATCCCCCAGCACAGGACACTTCATATTGCAGGCTGTGTTCACCACCTTTTTATAATCCAGCAATGCATTACTGCTAAGAAAGGGTTGTTCTGAAAAATAAAAAAAATAAATGAGTAGTTTTATTTTAGCAAAATTAAGTGAAGCAAGAGAACAGTAAGACTTTGTTCTAATTGGAGAATGCAATGGAGATAGATAATTTAATTACGCTTTGGCCATGGATACGTCCCCATGGATACGTCCCCATTGGTGCACACTGCATCAGCAATGAACAGAAAGCACTGTGCAAGCTTGGATAGTACGCTTATTGTTTACAAATCACCGTCTTTAAAAGTTATCCGATACTGTATGAAGAAATGACAAACACAAAACTGAAGATCTTGTGTCAATGTTTCTTCACCCATCCACATATTACACACTGGATCACCTTAACAGAATCCGGATCCATTCTGTAAAGAGAAATCTCGTTCTGATGGGGGAACAGACACAGTGGTTTCAATACAATTTACATTTAACAGGTGTAAAATCCAGACATGAGGATGGTGTGATATGCAATGGTTTCTACACAGTATTATATCAACCAAGACTGTGACCATGGAAGAAAGGGACAGCCATGGCTGACCATTCTGCCATTTTGATTTTAATAGCTTGTGTTCAGGTTGCAGACAGCAATGAGTAGGGATTTTAAAATGGCCACCACATCCAGCTTTGCTCTGGACTGTGACTAAAAATTCTGCCATTTTGATTTTAATAGCACGAGTTCAGTTTGCAGACAGCCGTGAGTAGGGATTTTAAAATGGCCACTGCATACAGCTTTGCTCTGGACTATGACTGACCATTCTGCCATTTTGATATTAATAGCATGTGTTCAGGTTGCAGACAGCAATGAGTAGGGATTTTAAAATGGCCACTACATACAGCTTTGCTCTGGACTATGACTGACCATTCTGCCATTTTGATTTTAATAGCATATGTTCAGGTTGCAGTACTGGATGTGTTTCACAGGTGCAATGGACATAGTTGCCCTGGTGACCAAATGTTTGTGCACAACTGTGAATTAAGTAGGGACATGCTGAGCTCTGCAAAGTAACTTGACCATGCATTTGATTATACCACAATATTTTATTTTACGTTGAAAGTTACTCTCAGAGTTTGAGCAGCAAAACGCGACTTCTCTCAGTGTGCTGGTTTAATCGTTCATTTTAAACAACACCTACATTCTATACCTTACAATTTACCAATTGTTGCAAGGAACCACAGGTCACTTGAAAAATATTATATTCTTTAAAGAATTACCTCAGGAACAGAAATGCCCACAAAATATAAATGCACTGATGTTGACAACTATGAAACAATATGTGAAACTAGATAATCACATTTAAAACTCCACAGTACTCCAAGGAGATGCAGATGAATTCATGAAGCTGCTCTATTAGCATACCATGACTCTTCACTAATTTAGCATTTTCTGGTATGTCATAATGGTCATTGTCTCATGATTCTCTATCCATGTTATCACAATAGTCATAATTTTTTTTACGATTCACAGCAGGAGCACCTGGGATCTTCTAAGGTCTGTGCCAAATCATACACAGGCCAATTTACACCTGGTGATCTGTATTGTGGGAAAGAGTCGCAGAGTGTTTTGTTGATGTGTTGAAAGTTCACTGATGCCAACAAGCCACAAGAGTATTGTCTCAGTGTTTGTGTTCCAGGGTGGTGGCACTGAGGACAACAACAGACCCAGAGAAACAAACACTGGTGTAGAAGTAATTACTTGCAAAGAATAGACCACAGATAAGATGATACAAAGTTCAGCCTATAAAGACTTCGATATCTGGCATGAATGCACCATACCAAGTTATTACAAATGGTAACCTTTACTGTCAAAGATGTATGTAAATATCTATAAACATTATTCTCCTTGTTGATGTGTAAATATGTACTTGAAAAATGTACAACACTTCAGCACAATACTATATATAAAATTCATAAAAGTGTCTATATAACAGCTATATAATCTTGGTACACTTCTGGCAAAGTTTTTGGTCTTGCGATTTAACTTTTTCATTATTCTTTTCGAATGACACTATATCAACCCACACCTTCTGAAAGCCGATCTACACCTACGATAATAGCATGTATGTAAATGCAGTTAAATGGAGGGGAAATTCTAGTACACATTGAATTTATTACATGAAATTATATAATGCATTACTTAATACAACTTCCACTAATCCTATCCCCCCAAGCCCCACCCACCCCCTCCCCTGTGACCTATTTATGATTGCTGTAAAGAAGAAACGAACATCCATTACTGAATTCCTTAATGTCTGGTTGTACAAGGGGTCAAGGAGAACTGGAGCCCAAGGAGACCTTTCACATTCTTGTGGTCAGCTAAGAGCCCATCAAATCCACCCTACCTCCCTCTCCTCACCAGATGGAGAATCCGAATTGCTTCAACAGTTATGGGACCATCAAAAAGAGGCATTTTTTTTTAAATTGGGTTAGAACAAGTATTTGAATTATTAATCACCACTAATGAATATTAATCTCTGCTAATGAACTTTGGATATTAAATTGGAAAATGACTAATTTAAATTGATCTTCATCAGTATGGGACCATCAAAAAGAGGCATTTTTTAAATTGGGTTAGAACAAGTATTTGAATTATTAATCACCACTAATGAATATTAAACTCTGCTAATGAACTTTGGATATTAAATGGGAAAATGACTAATATAAATTGCTTATCATCTCACTAGGGGGTGTAGGAATGGCTTCCTGGATTATATTGTTTGATCATAATAAAGGGACTTATCGACTAAGGTAAGTCAGTGGATTATATACTATAATTGTTTAGTAATAATAACACTATTTACTGCCAGAAAGCAAGACACCCTTATGCTGGAAAACACTGATTTTCAGTACAAATTTGTGCCAAGTACATGTCTCTTGTTCCTCATAGTCCCATAGAACAATGAGATCATTTAAAACTTTCACGATGAGCTTCACCTTACGTTTGTGGTTGTGCAGTTTGTTTGTAAATGTTTGTAAATGTTCTGTTTCTCAAAAAATTAATGCCAAACATATATTAAAAGCCTTGTAGGTAATAGTAAGGTCTTTTCCAACCCACATCTTGTTATTACTTGGTCTTATCAACCAGCTCTGTATGCAGTTCATAATGTGTATCAGACTTTCAAATAAACAAGCATAACCTTGTTCGTCCATAGATCCCCTTCACAATATGGGGTTGGTCGGTTGTTTTTTTTCCTTTACATCTGTGGTAGTATGAAAGATATAAAGCCTCCACAAAGTAAATGCCCCAAAAAAGCAATTCTGACAACGTTTATTTTATCCTCAACCATATATTAATCAATTTTCAATGTTTGAAGGAATGTTTGAAATTTCCACAAAAAAACAAAAAAAAAACATGCATGGTCAAGGCAACAAACATGGGGAGACAGATTTTAGTTTTTGCGTAAGAAATAATTAGACTGTGCCAAGAAAAAAATCAAAGCTGCGAATTGTGGCAAAATTTAAGCAAAATTATATAATATTGACAAATAATAATTTTTAGCAATACAACAAATTGACCTATATAAAGTACATGATTGTGTTTTATGCGGGAGATCCTAATGAACAATTCTGAAAAGGCCACAGGCTACTCTGCTTTAGTCCAACAATGGTTCATCAAGCATGCGGTACGATCTGGAAACTAAAAACATGTATAGCTACATTTGGAGCAAACGAAGCTTTAGGTTAACTCATGCCATAATTTGTTATCAAGTACAGGGATCTGACCATTCACAAAGTTCATCTTTAATGTGTTATATATACTACACAGATGAAATCTGTTTTTCATTTTGAGTTTTTCACACCTGTATTCACCACTACCACCAACATTATCAAATACTCGATGAGTATAAATAATTGATCATAGTAACTAAACGTAAAGCTCATTGGGAACTAGCAGATACTACTAAACTCGCCATCGTAATAGGTCTTGGCAAGTTCTGGTAAAGTCATTAGAAGTCATCATCATCATTTACTTTCATAACAGAGTATAATGAGCTTGAAATAAAAAATTTTAAAATTTTTTAAAAAATTCTTTTGTACTCTCTCACCAGTACTAAGGTTAACTCAGTATTTAAGAATGAAGTCTGTAAGTTCAGTGTTTCATTGGCTAGCACAATGGAGGATTTATCCTTGGTTCAAGGAAAAACGGTGAATAAAATAAAACACATTCAATGTTTTCTTTGGAGTATTATGCAAATTTTATTTTTTATTTAAAAAGGTACTATCTTGAGTTTATTTTGAATTAAAATTAGCTTGAAACTGCTATCTGGAAGCTTAATTCTTGCTAATGTGTGTTATGATTGGCAGTATAATTTAGTTGTATGTAGTGTGACAGAGTATGCACTGATTTATTGAAATGTGGAAGTAAGATGATATGTTTTGTGGCTCAAACTTTGTTAGTATCTTTTAGGTACCCATCTTGATTTGAATTTTACCAAATTACATATCAAACATTGTAGTTTTATTACGCCTACAAGTATATTTGCTTGTCAAGTTCAATTGGACACAAACACCTTTTATTAAAATGATTTGTTTTTTCTTCTTCAAAGTTTCCCCAATGATGTTAGGAAAGGTAAAGATGACAGAGCCTCATACTATTGTAATTAATCAGGAATCCTTTAGTTCATACCTGTATTCATGCAAATCACTACAAGGTGAATCGTTATTTTAAAAGGTGGAGTTCATTTACTACATGACTGATATCTATCTCTATTTCAAGTGCCTCACTATTAACAAATTTACATTTACTGCATATTTTTTGGCACAAAACATTCCATAACATGAGGCCAACAAGGAACTGCAAAAGGATTTAATATTTGGTTACATAAAAATTCAGGGAAAATCAGCAATTCTTCTGACAGTGATGGATGAAACATACACTGGCTAAAAATGAGATTGCCTGGAAAGGTCTTGCAAATAGTTATATCCCCCTTCTTGCAGAAAAGTGTGACTTCTACTGCAGAGCCATAGAGAATGATATAACTTGCCTTGACAATGTGTGGTATCTATTGCTTCTGACACCGAGTGGTATATTTTGCCATAAGATTGCATCTCATACTTAACACAGAAAACTGCACCTCTTGCCCCGGCTGTGGCATAGTTCCACCAAGTGGCATCCCTTGCTTTGGATCATAAGTGACATCAAGGGTGGCATCTTTCAAGGGTGGCATCTTTCAAAAGTGGCAACTTTCAAAAATGGTAACTTTTAAGGGTGGCATCTTTCAAGAGGGGCATATTTTGCCCTGGATCAAGAGCGACATCTCTTGCTTGTGATAGATCATCTCTTTCCTTGCAGTAGTACAAAGTGACACCACTTGCCTTGCAGTAAATAGTTACTTTAAAGCCTTGTGGCGATAAAGAGTGCCTTGCAAAGAAAAGCCAAATATTTGCCTATATTCAGCACAGGGCTTCTTCATTTTTACCACACATACTGTACTCAATGGGAGCCTTTGGCTAGAAGGTGTCAACATCAACACAATAGCTGTCCTTGGGCATGATGAGAATACTGGAGGTGATTATTTATTTGTACTCTTAACAAAACAACAGGGTGGCCTAAACCAGTCTGCCCAACAGTCATAATGATGAGTGTCATGGGAGTTTCACAGTGGCCTGCCCTCCATCTGCAAAAGCTATCAGCTCCCTGTACTGATTGATCACAGCTAATCACTGCTCGGGTGAACAGATTTCCTGGTACAGTATAGGATCTGTAATGGTATCAGCTACATTAAATATGTACTGGTCATCTTCATTATATATCAGGTATGAAGGGTGGATGGCTATAACAGGCAAAATGGGACTGGCTCAAGTAGACCTACTGCTTCACTTTTAACTTGTCTCAAGAGGGATGTAAAATTTAATGATTTATTTCCTTTCTGGACACAATTGATTGCTTAAACAGTAGTCCCCTTGAATGACATGTAGACAAACCTCCCAGAAGTTACAGATTTTCACATGAGTCGGAGAACTCTTGATATTAGCAGAACAAGATATATAGATGCTGATTGCAAGTTTCTTTTTTATTTATTATGCTTTAGCATTTGTCATGGATGTGCATCCAGCATGTGCATTCTACGGCCAAAATGTCTAGCCTACTCAGGTTTTGTTTGCATTTAAGGCCATTTGATGTGGTCTTGCAAGTTGGATGTAATGAAGGGGTTAAATATCACCTAGTAAAAACTGTTTTTTTTTACATACCTAAACATTTTTTTTAAATTTTTGTCTTCGCTCAAGTTCTTTCAGAAAACCAAATATGTCTTTGGGACAACCAAAATAGGAATACTATTTCAACATCATGCCCTGCACACATACAGTATTGTATATTATATTATCAAAATGTATATTGAGCACATCCATTACCTAAACTTTTTTTTTATATTTGACTTATTCTGACTACCGTGTTGACAAGTTTATATATGATATTTATTCAAGGGACAAGTTAAATCCTATAATTAGCATACACAGAATCAGCTTATTAGTTCCTAAACAGACAAGATAACATCGTGGGTAAAATCCCAGTCGGCAGGCATTACGGGAAAAGAGTGGAGAAGCTAATAAATCGTGGTATTACTCCAGGGAAAGGAAGCGGAATGGTAATGATTTTGTTTTCAGAAAAAGAATTGCTGCTATCATTTGTCAAAACTGAGCTCTATCCCTTGCAGTGACATCAGCTGACAGTCTTGATCTGTTAGTGGCTATCATGTTACACAGTGGGAATGATCCTCATTTATTTAAAGCACAATCATCAGTAGGTTAGGGGATAGGCTTGCTGTCCTAGCCAATGAATGACATGTTTGGTATTCTTTGCCATCACACAAATTATTTTTATTATATACATCAAAAAGAGGCTGTTAACACGTCTTGACGCCTAATTGTGTATATGCACCATACTGTAAGTGACCATTTCTTCCCTTCTCTCCCCCCACACCCCTCCTCAGATTATAACAACAATACTGGTACATATACTACATGTGCCTCACTTATGATAACAAGCTGAGTGTAGTACAATGACCCGCAAAAACAAAACAAGCCGTCCGATATGCATCACTGCTGAGTTAAGAATTCCTGAACAGCAAGCCAGCCATGCCTCAGTGACATTCAGAATGACATGGAAGAGCTTGCAAACATAAATCTTAGCAAGACAGACTTGCAGCCAACTGTGCCACCAAATAGTTCCTTCAGCTGGCAGAGTTCAGGTTACAGTACCACTCAAGGAAACAATGAACACATAGGCAGCATTAAAGCAACACGCAGGTGTACTAAGAGGGGGGCTGGGGAGGGGGAAGTCTGCCTCTCGTGTGACACACATGAGCGCGTGCCATTCCATAGCCCCGGTAGAAATAGTGAATTTACTAACCACTAGAGTTTGCTTAATATTCAAGAAAAGGTATTGTTTCTTTGTCAGAGATAATAATTCCGCTCATTTAATTCTGCTATTTCCTCGGCAGTTTTCCTTTTCACTTTATTTTTTATTGGTTGTTGGTTTATCTTTCCTTCAACTGTGAAGTCCTATTAGAAAGAAAACGGACTTATTTCTGAGCACTAAACAAGATTTGTTAACACAAATATCATTTGGAGAGAGCCATCTATATGATAAGGTATGCCAAAATTTCTGTTGAAGTCTAAAAAAAAAAACATGTGTAATGAAAAAGATAGCACCATTTGGCATCTTATCTAGATCCAAATTGTAATCCAAATCAAAATTTATGCAGTAATCTAAATGAAAAGGCTATGCAACTTTTCAAGTATCAATTGTTCCAAAATTGTTTATAACGATTTACAAGACGATCACTCCTCTTAACCCTTTCACTTTAGCATGTTTACTGTGTTCACTCCTCTTAACCCTTTCACTTTAGCATGTTTACTGTGTTTTTCTCTTCACCAGGCTTTTACCATAAATCTGAAAGTTTTGTCTGCAGATATAGCTGGAAAGAAAGAGACTAATTCTCTGGGGGAATATTAGGAACAGGGAAACATAAAATAAGGAGAACCAACCAGCCCAGCTGTTCTGACATGCTCTTTGTACAGTAACTGGGTGACATTGGGACAGGTGTAAAAGCAGAAACCAACGAACAAAATAGTGCTGCAATGCTGACACATTCACATTTTAATATTGGACACAGTAATTATGGCAACTTAACACAGATGTACAATAAAAAAATAGGCCAAAAAGCAGGTGTATTTGTAATGCTTTACTTTCACAATTCCATAAGCCAATGAGTTTAATGTAGTCTATCAAGGCAGTGACATTTCCATGATATTTTATTGGGGTTAGGGGAGCGGTGGGGTCACAAATGTTACTAAATGCTCGTCCTGGGGGTAGGCGTCTAAAATTTGGGCATTTGACAGGGGCTTTAGATGCAAAACTGACATAAATCACATCTTTTTGAGTATGTTTATGTAGAATTTTGTAAAATTATTTGGCGGACTGCAAATGGGGGAGAGTGGGTGTATGTCTGTTGTGACCACTAACCCCAGCCCTCATACATGACATTGAAAGTTGATAAGGTACCTCCATATTAATAAGAGTACAATGTTTAATACAAGACACTTGCATGATGCCTGTCAACATTTTGTGTGTATATACGGGTGGGTAGTGGAGGGGGTAAACTATGGACTAGATTACCATACTGCATCACATTTTATTTACTATATATATGTTCTTGGCATTAACATAATGATTAAAAAGAATGTTTTGATTAAAAACCCGAGACTAAAGAGATCATCTAGTAAAATAAAGAACCACCTTCAAACTACTGATCATGCCTATGGTTTTACTCCTATCAACGCTGCAAAATTGAATGTGGCAGCCAAGTGACTAAGCGCATTTACATTTTCCCATCAAAAGGACAGTACACTAGCAACTTACAATTCATGGGAACACTTATCAAACTGCTAGAGATGACAAAGCATGGTTCAAATTATTCACTCAATATTCAAATTGTTAGGCCTTTAGAGCAATTTTGCCACGTAGTGAATAGTGGCTTCCTTGATATCAACTGGGGGTGGACGGAAGTTCAGAAGCTCGTTTGTCATTTCCAAATTGAAAATAATGATAAGTAACAATGACATGCAAATCTTCTTATTGATTCCATAAGCTGCAATTTTTTTTTTTTTTTTTTTACTTTTCGCTGCCGCAAAAAGGTAAGAACGCTACAAAAATAATAGAAAGAAGTGTAACGACCTGAAAGCTTTGCTTATGTGGTCGGTTAGCTGGATTATTGATACAAAGGCAAATATTGCAACACAAAACACTTGCTAAAAGAAACAATTGATTAAAAGGCTGAAAGGAAGTACTGAAGCATGCTATTTTGGTGGAGATGCTGGGCACACAAAGACAGCGCAGACGCAATTCTGCCTAGATGAATGCAGTTGCCTGATCCATTTCGTAATTGATATTATTGTAGATTGATGTTTAGATTAAATGTACTTGTGTTAATTTGTATCAATTTCCGTTTGGCACAAAACACTCTATTATATATGCTACTACAATTGCTAATTTGGAAATTATTAGTTAACCTCATGGGATCAAAGTACTGGTAAAGGAACTAAGTTTAGCACCCTCACCATAGAATTCATGATTGGTGATGCATCACGATCGTATAAGCTCACCCGGCCACCTTCGCTGGTATGAGCCAAAAACCCGCCTTTTGGGGCACATTTCCAGAAATAACAAGATATTTCCCCGATGTGATTTGCAATTATGGCTAATATAATAGGTTCGAGGGTGAGTGGAATCATCCAAAATACATTCAGGCAAGTAACATTGTAATGGACTTTTTCAGCCCTAATGCACATATGGAGGTTTATAACTAGGTACATAAAGTTGTTCCACAAGTTAGATGCAGAAATGCAATCAAGATTTGTACTCCGTGATTTGTATCATTAAATGACCAAAGAGAAATCCATGTACTTTACACTGTATGTAGATGTGCACTGAAAAAAAAAAGTTTTCTGGTTTATTCAAAATTGGTTGCGTGACAAGATCGCAGGTGAACACACAATGGCCTCTAGCCATCATGCACTTGAACAAACTGATCCCCCAATATAACAGCTATTCCAACACACTCTGGACAGAACTGACACAGGGCATTTACTATTCATTTCATAATTTGTCAACCACTTCAGATCAATCTGGCCAAAAAGGTTACAATTTTAGACCTGCAAAATGGGGGACCCACTTCGCAGTAAAATTTGACTTTGAGTGTTTTGAAGGTGAACCGAATTGCAAGCAATATTTAAAAATAAACTAATTTCAAAACAGAATAATGCAACAGTGTAGTATAAATTTATATTATTTAATTCTTTAGATGCTCACCCCCAAATAAATTTCACATACCTCCCCATTCGTGGAAGCCCCATACCTGGTATAAAAATTGGGCTGACCAGAATGGCAAGCTTTTAGCATATATTCGGGGCGAGAGTTTGCTTATTTTTATTAGGCCAGTATTGTTATCTTTATCCAGTTTATTAACAAGGAATATAACAATGGCAAAGACTACCTGCTATTGCCATACAGAGGCATTTCAAATGTAGGGGGCATGGGTTGGGGGGTTGGGTAGGGGGCATGAATAAACCTTGGCAAGACGACGTCATGATAATCTGCATTAAATTTACTTCCTTTGCTTAACAGTGTTATCAGTGGTAGGCACTAGTGCAAGAATCAAATTTCAGAAATATATATTATTTTATATTTATTTGCATAATAGTTACAGTCATATAGGCCTATATATTTTGGCATGGGAAAAATTATCCGAGATGGCAGAATTAAGGAGATGACAGAATTAATAGGTGATGATCAAAACCTTAATGGAACTGAAAATAGCAAGGTCTTTCTATATAGTTTGTCTTTCTGAATAGTTTTCAGGTAAAATCAGAGTATATTTTGGACTAAAAATTAAGTCCATGCTCTTCTAGATTCATTGTGTTTTCAAAATGCATAAATTATGTATTGTTATGATTGTGAATATTACCAATATATATGCATATTGTTGCAGAACAAAACCTGTAAAACGTTCTGCTATATTAAAGCTTTAATTCTCGCTAGTTAGCGTCACAACTGCGGAACTGCCAAACTGAGAGAGTACAGCTGTGTTCCGAGACAAACAATGGACTGAATGATTTAAAACAAAACACTAAAAGAAGAAGCCATAGTTTGCAGCCCAAAATCTGATAAAATTGATACGTCTTGGGCGATGAGGAATGTACGAATGTTTCAATTACAATTTTTAGTGCCTTCAATGTGTCTCTTGATTTGTTTACCCCGGCCATGTGACTGTTGCGCTTTCAAATTCACAGTGGCTGCTGCCTAGGCTCATGTTCCTTTATGAATGAATCTGTTTACACCGATCAAAAGAGGTGACAGACTCGGGCAACCCATCCAAAGAAACTACAAACGACTCACGTGGGAGTTGCATGACATAGTGATGTTTAGGTAGGCATGTGTGCATACATTCTAATAACCAAGAGATGGTATATATCACACTAAACACTTCATTGAGTGCATGTTAAATAAAAGCAAGATGCTTTGTGCGTAACTTCACTGGAGGTTTGGATACATGTCAAATTGAACTACGTCAAATAACATCACATGTAAAAAATGCACTGGTCACATTTTTTTGTACAAAATGCAAAATAACATGATCGTAATTGCAATTTGTATTTGAATGCTGATGCTGCCCCTTGCAGCCTAATGTTATACAGTATATTTAATATGGTACATCTACACTCTGCTCCTCAGCCTAAGTGTTATATAATATGCAGACCTGCCAACCCTCCCGGTTTTACCAGGAGTCTCCTGGTTTTTACTCCAATATTACGACCTACCATTTTCATGAGTCTATCTCCTGGGTTTTGAGGTCATCCCATTGAAGAAATGTATTTTGTTTTCAGCAAACTAGGATTATTCGTTCCAAATTACTGTACATTGGGACACAAAATAAATCCACTTCGAGCATGAAATGTTTGCTAGGGTGTTTACTGTTAACTGCAGTGGAGTGCACCACCATCATTTTGTCTGTCAAGCAGACGACATTATTGTAGGTTGGAGAAATAGTGACTGTACAGTAGCATCTTGTAAACTGAAGTCTTGTGGCCACACTCTCTATTGTTTCATATTATTTCAGTTCGGTTTTGCAAATCTCCCTAGTTTTTCTCTAATCTCCCTATATTTTTCTCTAATCTCCCTATTTTTGTACATGACAGGTTGGCAGGTCTGTAATATGGTACATCTAGCCACTGTTCCTCAGACTAATGTTATATAATATGGTACACATACACACTGTTCCTCAGCCTAATGTTATATAATATGTGGTACACATACACACTGTTCCTCAGCCTAATGTTATATAATATGTGGTACACATACAGTACATACTGTTCCTCAGCCTAATGTTATATAATATGGTACACATACACACTGTTCCTCAGCCTAATGTTATATAATATGGTACACATACACACTGTTCCTCACCCTTATGTTATATAATATTAACAGTCAAAGGTTTGACATTTTCTTAGAAAGCACTCCAAAAGTATGATACACCATAGCTATAAACACCATATTTGTATTTTTTCCAAAATTCTGGAAAGAATTTTTTGTTCTGATAATTTAATAAGATTTATACTGCAAAAGGTTCCCAACTGAGAGTATCTTGTAGTACCCCCACCCCCCATCCCAAAGCCATAATATACAAGCAAAATGATAAATATTCATGTTCTGTGCCTTTTGTTTATAATGAAAGCTTGCTTCTCTCCAAACAATTGAAAGCAATCAGGACCAGTCTCACTCCCCACAGAGTAGATTAGATTACCCCATCAATCAAATTTTCCCCATGTATCTAAGCTTTCAGTCTTTTCAGACTTTTCTTCTGGTATTAACATGTTTGCCAGCCTTGCCAAAAAAAAAGTAAATCCTGTCACATGCGATTACAGCTCTCAATATGGAGGATTGAAAACCACATTCCCTCCTTTTCTGGGTGAAATTGATTTGACCTTCACTCTGGGGAAAAAAACAGATGTCAATTTTACCTTCATATATGTTATTTTTAATATGGTAGAGCTGAAGGCATTTATTTCTGCCATTAATTCCGTAGAGCAAACGTCTGCAAGCATGCACAATTTTTATCCGGTTGATACAGAAAGGTAAACATTTTTGTCATTTTAAAAATGGGCAATTAAAAAGATATCCATTAAAGTTTTTTATAAGTTTTTTTTTCTGTAGACATAATAATAGTATACACAAATGTAGCACATATTTTGCTGCTGGTTCACTCTGCTGTTCTCTCTCATCTGATGAGTGGTCAAGGGCCCAAAACATTTTCTGGGGTTCACGATCCGGGAGAACTTTTGTCAATTGTGACTATTCATGAAACTTTGTACCTTTACATTATTTACATTTCTTCTTATCGGGCAATGTTCTTCTGCTTTCCATTTATCCCCATCTATCTAGCCTGTGATGTGATATTCTTAAACAGCGCCCTCCTTATTTCCTCACAAGCCTAAAAAACCCTCAAGTAACTGTGGTTTTGTTTTTGCGGCCACCATCCCTAAGTTACCCGACTTGGAATTTTGTACAAATTAAAAAAAATAAAAAACTCTGCTCTAAGGTGCACATTAAAGCTTCCTTGCATTACAAAACAATTAAAGTTTCCCAATTGGAGTCTTTAAACCTAACACACATATCTAAATGACAATTAGCATTTTTATTAAAGTATTTCATCTCACAAAGAGGAAATCATAAATGTTTGAAAAGGTTGGGCAACAAGAAGCACTGTCAGTGTCACTTTACATAGGCTGATGATGACATTTTTACTGGCAGTAAAAGAGTTCAAATTGCAATGCTATCAGATCTCTAAAGTGCACAGGTCTTAATCATTTATAGTAGAAATTTTAAAGTAGGTGTCTCAAACATTCAATAAATTCTCTGAATCAAGAGAGAGAAATGGAAAAAGCACCTAATTCTGCATAAAAAACTACCCAAGCAAAGAAGAAATCAAGAAAAGAAATTCTTGGAAATGTTTTATTTTTATTTTTCTAAACACAAATAATGCAGTCTGATGAAAGTTTGGCTCAAGATTTGTTATCAAAGTTGTCAATGTTTTTTGTAGTAATTTGTATTTTATAATCTGAGTATAGTCAGGAGCTTGTTGGTTGTCAAAATGTAGAAATTTTAATTTGTTTTATTTATAATTTGTTTTCTCTAATATATACGTAAGTTTTATTTTATAATCATTACCACATCTATTATGAGTAGCCAGTAGTAGTTTATTGGTTGGCAAATTGAAGAAATTTCAACTGAACTCTTAATGATTCTCTAAGCTTGGAATCCCATCATGGAATTGTCAGGATGCGCAATTATTCCTGTATCCTGATTTACATTACATCAAGTTTATGTCCAGATGAGAACTATACCCAAATCTGCTTCCCATGATCCTCACCAGAGGGACATTGAACAATCAATGCTGAAATCCAAATGTTGACCCCAAATTCACATTATAAAGATTTCTGCTTGTTTTTTTTTTTCTTTTACTACATGTATCCTTCCAAGACCATCATATCATTTGTGAGGCAATATGTCAGTTGCCCCTGAAGACAAAGGGCACATTTATGCCACTTTCATTCAAAACTACACTTTTTAGAATTTTGGCAATGAAAATGACCCACCACCTGACCCAACCATCCACCTCACCCAACAATTCTAACACTTCTGAGAATATTATATATGACTAAAAAAGAAAACAATGATTCGACCAAAAACACATCTCATCAAACTGCTAATTTACATGTGATCTG
Organism: Paracaudina chilensis; assembly: GCA_027580055.1. Lineage (NCBI taxonomy): Eukaryota > Metazoa > Echinodermata > Holothuroidea > Molpadida > Caudinidae > Paracaudina > Paracaudina chilensis. The sequence goes on along the minus strand of JAODFY010242752.1, from coordinate 6,028 downwards.
CTCATGAATGCAATTACGAAACTCTACTTTAAAAAAATCTTAGTACGTTTGAACTTTTGAACCAAGTAGTTGAAATGTATCGAATTAGATTTTATATACACCAGTAATTTTGGCACCTACCACCAATATTTACCACAGAGACGCCATGGCAATAATCCTGAAAGGTTTTGTTTCAACTTCCCTGCTCGGAAAAATCTATCAACTGCCTGTGACCTCAGGGGTCATTTCTGCCCTGTTGGTACCAATTACAGTGTCTCCCAGCAGGGAAGAACCACTAGTACCGTGACATCACCCGGTCTGGCTTGTTACAAGTTGTGTCAGATTCCAAATTGGCGAAACTGTGGAGTCACGCACGCAAGACCGTCTGGTCTGTAACCAACACGCTTTCATGGGAAAACTTTTGCCAAGATCTATATAGCCTTGGAGAATCTGTTCTAAGCTTACAGTACCTCAAAGGAATTTTTGCAATGTCTTTCCCATACCATATGACATAGTATATGTAAGAATTAGTTTATAATGTATGTGACTTTAGGCACAAGATTAAATTGGGTTGGAGAAGTGGAGGCAGGAAGTCAAATTTACCAATTATGTAATCCCCTCACATAAACAAACATGCCCTTACACAAAGTCTTAAATTTTGAGACACTCTTATAAATTAATTTATCTTTATAGTGGCCCAGAACCCTCCCACCCCTCTCTATAGCTTGTCTACATCAAAACTAAATCTTTTTTCAGTTTAACTCTCAAATATTAGGAGGGTTTGGGTTTCCCTCCATAAAATTAGTTGTTTGATGTAAAGAGTCAACATAAAGTTTGAGTCAACATAAAGAGTCAACATAAAGTCAACATATGTTTGAGTCAACATAAAGAGTTAAAAAGATACATGCAAATTCAGGTTTGTTATTCTGCATGTCTTTTTTTGTTGTTAGAGATTTTTTCTCCTTTATAAGCTCATCTATAACTCTATAATAAACAGCTGGCAGAAAACTTAAAATTTTAGCATATAATGAACGGGTGTCTTCCAGTTGGAGGACAAATTCCCTACAGACTTCACAGGAGCAGAGTCTACATTTTACTTGCAATTACCTGCTGTATTCATTCATAAAACAGACATCTAATGGCAGTTAAGAAGGAGTGGGGCATGGTCAGCTTATCATGCCTATTCCTGCAAGGATCCCAAGGGTCCCACATCTAGTGGTATCAGTCATGCTTAATGACTCAAGATTAATCACTTGATAACGCAAAGTAAACAGCATTTATCTCTCCCCATACTTGAAGCAAATCTTTAATGTTTCAAGTTGAATATGATTTACAAGCCGGGTTTTAAATATTTTCTGGCCTGGGAGAGAGCTGGAGGAAGCAGATTTCCTCCCTGAAGGGTCTGGAATGTTGTAAAGATTCTTCCTCTGAGATGAGACGGAGATAACGCTTCCCTAAGAGCCCAAGGGTAGGATTGCATGTTTGATTGTTCCTGTCCAATTGCCTGTCAAATGTCATTTATCTTTTATTCTGCCATCTGTAGGCTGTCTTTATCACACATGAATTATAACGGCATTCACCACAGCCTCAGGCATGAATGACTGAGGAGCCATGGGTCAAACATCTCATCCCTTAACAACTCTTTGTATCAAGTCAGAACAAGAAAGCCTTATCATAATGATAAAAAAACAAAACAATTCTGGACTTAAGGGCCTACATAAGTCCGTCAACATCAATAATAACAGCAACAAACACAGCCTCAGTCACAAATGACTATTGAGGAGGAGGAGGTGCCAAGATCAAACATCTCAATTTTGTACCATGGCAGCAAGAAAAACATTAACAATGTTAAAAAATACACACCAATTCTGGTCTATGTAAGGGCTTAAAGAAGGAAAGAAGGAAGAGTTTGAGATGTTTAACAATTTTTCCAAAAACACCCGATTCCTGCATGATAAAAAAGCCAAACCAGCATTGAATTTGAGAATGCTCAATTTAATTAAACACAAATATATGCTACTTAGCAAATCATGCAAATTAGGAGAATATTTTATTTTGAATCTTTACTCTTCAAACGGTTATTTTAATGTTTTTCAGTGAATTGTCTTCTGTTATTTAATTTTAGTTTATGAGATATATTTCATAAACATATATATATATCTTCAACTATAGCTTCCAACTGCATTTAACAAGTTCAACTCTTACACATGTTTTTCACTTTTTTCTTCAATGATCATAGGAATATTTTTGAATAGTAATATGTATATATATATTCATAGTATATATATAATTTCATTGAGAATCCTGGACCATTGCCTCAAATTACATTGTTGAGAAATACTCACTAGGTTGGTCTCCTATTGCATAGAGAACTGGTGTAGAGACATTCCAACCATCATTGTATATGACATCAGCCCAGACAGAATAATTGGTCAAAAAATTTAAATCCCTAGCTGTCTGCCACACTGCTGTCTTGTTTGGGTAATCGCCTTTGAACTGCTCACATTCTACTGGAAAATAAAAACATTTATCACATCAACTGATTACTTATTAAATCTGTATTATCTAGTTTATTTTTGTTTGTGGGTTTGGATGGGGGAGGGGGGGGGGGTTGGATGGAGGTGTGTGCCACCAGCTGAGACAGTGCTCTTAGTTACCCAAACAAATTAAGGAAACAGTGAGGGGGGGAACAAGGAATATTATTTAGCTTTTTGAAGGAATTATTTCGTGCTGTGAAATCTGATTGTGGAAGCTTATCACTTACTTGACTAAAAATAAAAGAAAATTGATGCAAACCAAGTCTGTATATTTAGTTTATTCATTTATATTAATTTAGGAGACTGGTTAGCTCAGTGGTAAGATCATCCTGTTTCCAGCTGGCGACCCTGGTTCGATATTTGCCCGAGTTATACCAAACACTTTAAAATTTGAACATGCTGCCTTCTCGCTTGGTGCCAATAATCAACATAACTGAGCTTTTAAAGTAGGCGAGGGGACCCGTTCATTGTCCCATCATTTTTTTCAAAGATTGTAGCAGTAATTTGGCAAATTTCTAGCACAAATTTCTAGAAAATTTACTGAAATCCAAAATTAACAAAGAGTGACTGTGTGTGTGCGTGTAACTTACCTCGTTCTACCTCACAGAAATTTATTATATAAGTCTTAGGAAGTATCTTGATGCTTGGTAACGACCATGAGACATTGAAGACTTGGGATCCTATTGGGTTCACTTGGAAGTTTTGGGGTTCTGGAAAATTTTCTGAAAGGAAAAAAAAAACAAATAAATAAATGGTTTTGAATAAACAAAGGTTCATATAATAAGACACGGGCCAATAAAGGAAATAAAGTTGTTTGGAATTGTGACTCACATAATATTTGCACAAATAAACCATAATTTTTGGTCTTTTATCAAAAGTTGCAATCAAAATTATTCCATCAGTATTTCAACAATTTGTCAATGTTTGCGTCACTTTTTCTCTCTCTCTTTTGGTTCTTGTCTTTCCTCATAGCCATTGCCCCTGCTCTGTGTGTATCACTGTGATGTCACCAGTCAATAAGTCATTCATTTAATAAGATTGCCATCAGGACACCTGAATCCATTATTCAGTCTAGGTTCTCCACTCCAAGAATCCTCAAGTTGCCCAAGCCTCATGCTGATTTAACTTGCAGTACTTGCAATGGGCAGAAACACACACAAAATATTTCTACAATTTGTAGAATTTTATTGCTATATGATGAATCATTCTAAGAAATCTTGGCAACTCGTGTTAGCACTGAGATATCTTGGTGATCATTCCATTTTAATGCAGTATAAATGAATTTATTTTCACCAAAGAAATCTCCCCTTGAAAATAGTGGAACATTCACTTACTATGTTCAAAAATATCTTTCACAAAAATTCATTTGGCTATCAAAATATTTCGGAATAAAAATATACATAGTGATTTTCCTCAAATCTGCAGTTTTGAAGCTGCATAATTCAAAGGAAACTTGACGACCGCATATTACTTTTGATTCACAGTTTATGAACGGTTGACTGAGTGAACTGAGTACGTCTTCATTATTGTAGCACAATGGGATAGCCACCTGCTCCAGGCATTTTCACTTTGCATTCAAGCCTACTACACATGCTTCCCTTGTGTGCTAAAAGCCTAGCCTCTAGCTGCCCGGGATTGGCTTGGGAACTGGATAAAGGAAACCTTGATTCTGTGCACACCCTGAACTTGGCTTTGCAATGCAAATTTATGTTTCAAAGTGCATAACCTTTATTGGTTAGGCTAGGTATGAATGTAAGGGGAAGGAAGTGTTAGGCTAGACCACTGTCTATCATTTTACCTGGTACAATGCACAGTGCTATGTAGACTACAGTATATATACATTTTAAGTATACATTTGAAAGTAGAGGGAGAGAGAATGTGGTTCAATTTGTTAACTTTTAGTTAGATTTAACTCTTTAGTTCCAAGTTAACTGTAGGTAATTCTCAGTCTACATAGTTCATTTGGCATCCTGAACAAATGTGGTTAGGGATGATCGATGATGTATGGGCAATTGTACATAATAGCTTCAGATCAATTAAAATGTGAATAAAAATTAATGACCATTGCCGCTCTGTCAACTATTCCCCCCAAAATAATGTACTTTATAATATACTGTTAGAGTTTTCAGAACAAAAAGACATACTAACCCCTACAGATGCAGGTTCTTGGTTTCATGCCAGACATTTTTAAAAGGGGGTGTTCAGAAGGGGAAAAAACAGCATATATATATACAACATACCAGAAATATATTTTACCAGAAATATATTTACTAAATGAGTATGCCTTTTTAGTTTTTAATTAATTTTAATTAACTCTACATCTCCCAAGCTCTCACAAAACCTGAGAGGATGAATACAGTCATATTTGTAAGCTTTATAAGTGTATTCGTCTATCACAACTTGGGAGAGATTCTGATGTATTATGCCAGTCGTCTGCCACAGATTCTTCATTTTATGTTCTAAGTTCTAATATTAATCCGATTTATAATGATAATACTTGCATGGGGTGTTAATAGTGAAGGTTCCCAAAGATTGTCTGTGGGTTTAATGCTGATTTAGTGTGTAATTTACAAACAGGTACATGTATGTATCAAGGCTTCATAGTGTATCTCCCAGTCTTATCTACAATGCTTTGCTTTCACACAACCGAAATGCAACAAATGGCACATGGAGAGTGCAAAATGGCTATTATTCAAAATTATTCGGTACAATACAATGACTGTATAGATGTAAAAGAGGGGGGAGAAAAATGCATGATAGGAGTATTGCATCTGTTAGCATATCAATATTTTATCTAACCTTGGCACCCTATCACTTTAAAGGTTATATTATGTTATTGAGAGCATTCACCATTAATGACTAAAGGCGCACCACTTGTCTGTCATAAATCAACGATCGGCATTCATGTTCACAATGTGCCACTAACAGCCGTTGTGGGGATGACCACATGATATACCATAGCAGATGTTTACTAAGAGGTTCCACCACATTGCACTTTAGGAGGCTACATGTACTCATCATCGTTTGATCTATCTAATTAATCAATTGATGCAATGTTATTAAGGAGGATGCAAACAAATAGATCATCATCGCTGTAGGGGGCTTAACCTTCCAATGACTCCACTCATGGTTCTCTTACAGTCCATCAAAATAACCCAAAAAATAAATTGTAACCATTACAAAATTTAAAGGGTAAAGTTGTCTTATCCCTTGTTATGCTAGAAATCTGTCAGAAGTCACTTCAATTGCTATTATGTATGTGGCCTTGACCTATTAAGAGGAGCTGTGTGAAATTCATGTCAGGCCCTTTAAATGTGAGTGGTCTTTTGGTCAAAAAATGTTTCCAAAGATTTGGCAAATATGGTTCAAGCCAATTACAGGTCCAAGGGAAATAAAAAAGCCATCTTGTAAAACAAAAGATTTATTTAAGTTCATTTTGAATTTAGATTAATTACTCATGGCCCCCCAATTTAATAAAAATAATGATAGGAAAAATGTGCAATAATACTTTG
>JAODFY010242534.1:0-16174 GCA_027580055.1 Paracaudina chilensis | reverse complement strand
CTCCTCTATGCAGCAGATTAACACAGAATAAAGATAGCCAGAAAATAGTAATACAATGCTGAATACTCCTCTATGCAGCAGATTAACACAGAATAAAGATAGCCAGAAAATAGTAATACAATGCTGAATACTCCTCTATGCATTAGGTCATATTGTAATTAAACATTCCTTTATGGTGGCTAATTGAACCGTCTATGGGTCATTTTACTTAATATTGGAGATTCATAATGGTACATTCGTCATTGCTTCTTTGAGATATGTTATGCTAGAATGCATTTTGATTGAACTACCAGCTGGGTTCATCAATTCTCTAATACATGTACCATCTAACATCTTATTCACAATGTTAACAAGCAGGAATTATTAAAGGAACTTGTTTCATAGGGAAAAACATTTATCCAAATCAGTGGTCAAGTCGTGGAACAAGACAAAGCCATGGAAATACCCTTGACAATAACTTGAGTCCAATAAGAATTTACAGTACATAATACTCTTTAACATTGATAAACAAATTACCACTGTTATTATATTTCTACAGTCTGGATCAACGTGGTGGCCTGCTGGCAGAATTTTTTGTATCATAAATTGGTCACCATATAGGCTAGATGTATAAGCTTATCTGTATAGAATTTCTGTGATGAACTTCATAGTTCAAACTTGAAGAACTTGAACAGTTCAAATGTAAAATGTTATCATTTTATGTAGTTTAAGATTAATTATTAAGATCATTGATTTAGTTAATAAGCTTTTATGCTAAACTCATACATGGAATTTGAGGAGAAATTATAATGAGCGATAATAGTACTGTTGAAATTTGCTATTGATGTATGTTACATTAAAAAATCCATGTTTTTATATATATGAAATCATTTTTTCCTGACATTTTGGTGTAAGGCCATATATACCCACTCTATAGTATACCCACTCTATAGTATACCTACTCTATAGTTTACCTACTCTATAGTATACCCACTCTATAGTATACCCACTCTATAGTATACTAACTCTATAGTATACCCATGCTATAGTATGCCTACTCTATAGCAAAGAGTTTTTATGGCACATATTTAATTCATATTTAATCTGATTTGGAAGTCCTTGCACTTATGTGCTATAACTATCAGCAGTTGTTAAAAATCAGTTAAATCACCCAGCTTTTTTAACCCAAAAACCCAGTTTAAAAAAAAAAATATGATAAAAACCAGTGACCCCAAAAAAGAAGAAAGAAATTTTATAAAATGGAATTAATTACATGTACCAAAGCAGAGTCTATAAACAATTCCTGGTCAGGGACTTTTCAACAAGTTCTTGAAGAGAGAATAAAGAAACAGGTGGAGAAAGGACTGAAACAAACAGCAGTTAGACATTTGGGAAGTTGGTATTTGGATGGACTGCAACTGCTGTGTTTTATTGGCCAACGTTATTGTTTGACTGACAATAGAACAATAGAAGAGCTTTATAAACTTGACAACAGTATAGTAACACAATTTGGATGATTATTCTTCTTGAGCCCTGTCTTATTTATTTGATTGGAGGATTAAACACATCGGGTCAGTGCATTTATGGAGTAAATTCACATATATATGAGTAAGGTCAGATGTGGGGTTCGGGTTAATGTAAAGGTGCATGGTGTCAGGGGTTAGCCTAAGTTGGGCCCTGTTTGTTTGATTGGAGGATCTTATTAAATGCTGCTCTGTTCAGTGTATTTATGGAGTAATTTCATTTAACAAGATGACCAAGAAAGACAAACCTAAAACATTAATATTATATTGTGAATATTTGTTTCATCATTGCATAAATAAACTGGACATTTTAATAAATGATCCCTAATGGAAATGAATGAAACTGTGAAAAGGCACCAATTTTTGTTTTCTGAGTTTTATCCAAAATAAATAATTCCTTGAATGATATTCTGTCCTTGATAAAGTCTGCCTTTGTGGTGTTGGTTCCCAGCATGTCTATCTATGTAGAGCATGTTGTGACATGAATGGGAGCCAGCCATGTAGAGCAGCAGGCCCTCAGGGACTGTCTGTGTGGCCAAGCCCTCTACCCAATTAACATTGTCATTATTAACACCTTCCCCCATCAGACACCCCAGGTTGAGGACCTTGCCAAAGGCTGATGTGAAACAAAGTGATTATACAGAACTTATGCAGTATATATATGAGAAACATTTGCTGTATATATATGACAACCAATTAAGAGTTCAGGCTTTTGTTTTATTTTTCAATGGGGAAGGCAATATCATCACCGAACATAAAACACTAACAAAAGGAAAGAAATACACAACAGTAAAACTTAAATCACATTGAATTGTTTTTATGAAAGCTATAGTTTTGGGATGATGAAGGTTACATTGATTAGTGGCAGATGGAATCAATCATATGTACCTATTGAGAGAGCAGGACCTTGCCCAGGGCTAACTAATACAGTAGTCCACCTCTGAGTAAAGTTTATTTCTGGCAAAGTGACAAACAGCTTGTCTGAACTCATTAGCAGCTTTGAGTAGCCTTGTGCTTATCAAAGAAGATATTGATTAGCAGTGCACTGCTTAATCCAGTTTATCACCAACCAGACTCCCTGTGTGCTCAGTCACTATGCTCTTAGTGATGCTACTTACTCTGCTAAAAGCAGAAATAATAAAACAGATATTCAATTAACTGATTAAAGTGTCTTTGTTTCAAACTTGAAGAACTGCTGGTTTTGCATTTGAATTACCAATTGATGTAAGATTATGTTTGATAGTATTAACATTGTCTCTATGAGATTCCTATCCTACACAGAAATGATAAAATACAATGCTACAAGATTGACCATTTTTTGAGAGTCCTTAATTTCTTGAATCGTAATATCGTATAATACATGCTCATTTAGAAGCATTGCCACATTGGTTAGAAACATTTTTCAATAATTTTCAATAGACTAAATTCCTACTGACAGAGCAACTATCGGTATGCTGTCAGATCTGCTCTGGAATCAATGAAGGGATATCCCTCTCATTTGTTAGTATTGATTTCTCACAGCTGAAGTGACAGACAGTTATCTCTGATTGGTTCCAACTCTCGCTGAACTTATAGTCCCATTTTGTGTACAGTAATACCTCAATATAGACCTGATTCCTGTTACCCAGACGGCAAGGCAAAGCTCTGTTTATGACAAATAATGGCGTGGAACAAGCATAGTTCATCAAATTAAATTTTGTAATTACAATGTCTACCATGTCATATCAATTCTTATTCATCATTGCACTTGTGTGTAACTTTATTATGAAAAGATAATTAAAAGTTAACCATTGTAGATGTTAATCAGGCGATCATTTTATGACAGAATGAGCAACAACCCTACCCCCCACCTCCCCCCTCTCCCACGGCCCCCTCCCCCACCAACAGCACTTCTCATCACTCATTGCCACTGTCTTTGTATTAAACATAACTAGCTTGTAAATTAAACCATTAGTCAACTTAGTTGATAAGCTTGCCCACTAGCTGTAATATTGACAAGCATGACAATATCCTGATTATTACCAGACAATGTATTGTAGCATAAAGAGGTAATATCAGGTAATGTTGATAATATTATTACCAAACAATGTATTGTGGCATAAAGAGGTAATATCAGGTAATATAAATGTTGATAATATCAAATCTTAATTTACATCCATGAATAATAGCTATACATACAGCTACAATGTAGCACCTCTGAATGCAGAGAGATACATGTATGCATCAAATTAATTTATTTTGATGTTCCATAGAGATTTGAATGTGAAGAATGAGTCATGCATGAACTTAATGGAATTACAGTTCTTCCCCCAACCCACCTCTTTGATCAACCAACAGAGAAAATTAAGGAAATTTGTTTGACTAATTGCAAAAGCAGAAATTATGTTCTGTTACAGACATTGAAGGAATGTTGCTAATCAATGGTTGTTTTTGCTTACCAGCTATTTTGATCTAACAACTGTCAAAATGCTCTGCATTGGTTCGGTAATTTATATGCTACAAGGTAAAATTATTGTTAGAGCATTTAAAATTGTTTCCAATTGTTACCATACAATGGATTAGCATGGATTAACTCAGTTGAGTGTTGCATGGTATGTATGGTTTTGTATGGGGATAATTATTGAAAGAATTAACAGCCATGACTAATATACTATCATTCATCAAAGATGAAAAGATATTTACAAAAATGTTTTGACTTGTAAAATGCAAAAAAATAGTATCAATTTCTTGAGATTTTTTAGATTTAAAAAAACATAAAATAGAAAAAGAAGTATTTATACAGTTTGTTTCTAGTATCCAGAAGTACAGGCCGGCCATTTCAAAGATGTGTAGGTTTTTATACAAGTTGAAATGCCAAGTGACCCCTATAGTCCTCTACTAAGCACGCGCTAAGTCTAGAATGAGATTAACAGAACTTTATGAATTTATGAAAAGAATCACCTTAGACAAACTTGAGTTTGGCATAAGCAGAGCAGAACTGAATTGATTTATTTCTTTGGTATTCCCTGTCCGTTCATTCTTGGGATGGGGATCTGTTAGCTCCCAGCCACGAGTAACTAATTCTCGGCCAGTGACAACTAATAACCGTGAAATAAGACTGGGTTACTACCTACTCCGGCAAAGCTATATTTAGTGAAACTCTGTTTAAATTTGTAGCCTTCATGTCGCCACTGATTCTCTCCCTGTGTTCCGCATGGCTTCAACATTCTTTTAGGGTATTGAGTCAAGATCAGAAATGGCTTCCCCTGCTCCTGATTAACTTTGAAGTTACAATGTTAATGAAGAGTGAAGTGTTTGGGAGGGTGTCCATCAATTATAGGATTTCCTCTACACTTTGGGTTCATATTTAGTGATTTATATTTCAATTAAATAAATGGATTTACAGATATAACAAACCATATATCAAATGGTGAGTTGCTGCATGTGCTTAGGCTGAACTAATACATCATCCTACTTAGATTAAAAACGACAAGTTCTAAATCTCTTAAAGAGATTCAAGATGGGTTGGGTCAGATGTAGGGCAGAGGATGGAATTCAGGTCAGTTATAGGGCTGATAGGAGGGGGATATATATCAGGTGGGCTTAAACATAGGGGCAATTAGGAGGGGGTGGGGTTACTATTATATCACATACTGCCCATGCATTGATAAACTATGATATACTGCCCCCTATACCTCTTCATATCATCACCAGAAAGTTAGAACACTTTTCCAGAAGCTGTCAGCAATTCACGCAGCACTGTCTTGAATGGAATCCTCTCAAAATGTCATTAAACCAGGTCTGGGAAATCAAACTCATCATTTTAGAATCCCTGGCTTAATGATAGCTCACTAATTTTTATTTTGCCGATATCAGTGTCACTCTATCTGGGTATAAAGTTCTCTCTCGATGGAATTATTTCATCTGGATTTGACAGGTAGTTAGGAGGGGTGTTGAGGGTGGTGAAGGCAAAGAGGCCCTAGGGGATGTACAGGACCCCAGGGAAGCTGAAAGTGTCAAGTGAAGAGGTCTCATCAAAAAATGAGGAAACTTATGGTTGTTAGACTTCTTAAAAAAATAATTCAAAATAACGCAGAGGGATTATTATTGGAGGCTATATGCTAGATAAAAACTATGAAGATGGTTTTGATTGTTTCATAAAAAACAAGCAAGAAAAGACTTGATTAAAATCCTGAGCAGTGACTCACCTTGGTGGGCGGATTACCTGTACATAGCAGGAACATGACTCTGTCAAGCAGAATTACCACTGGTTATAATACCTATAGCAGGAACATGACTCTGTCAAGCAGTTACCAATGGTTATAAATTAGATTTATGAGATCTGATTCACAGTGATGTCATGAACAATGAATTACAAATTAAAATAAAAGTGATTTAATATGTACAACAACAAACAGTGCCAACTTTATCACTTGTGCCCTATGACATTTCAGAATAAATACTTCATTCATGGTCTCATTGATAACTGAATAAAAAACACTGCTCTTGATTTACTTGGGATTTAATGGCTACATGGCTTATTCACTGGGCAATGTTCCTGTCTATGGGAATTTTATGTGTTCATTTGGGGTTGTTTGGCATAGCTGCCCTGAAGTGCTACTAAATTTGGTGTAGAGTTTAACCTGAGGGGATAAAGTACTCTTGAAATATCTAATTATCCATCCCCGATGATTTCTTTTCTTATTCCATTGACTGTAATATTACATCCTTGGTTCTCATCTATGCTTGCATGTAGAGCTTTGATGACTTCATTGTTTGCTATCCATATGTTAATGTTTGCTAAGATATAAATGTCTACGAATCCCTCCAATATTCTGCTACTAGAATGGCTTGAATGTCATCAAGTTTATATTGGATCTGCTCATTTTGTTGTTAGGGGAACCTAAATATGTATCTAGTTGACATGATGGATATACTGTGGGTTTCTTTAAGAAGGGATTCTGTTGGCTAATGTCTCCTTATGTCTGCTCTAGGAAGTCATATTTTATGCATGTAATTTTTTTGTTTTATTATAATACGAGGAAGACTGCACTTTACTGCGTGCTCTGCTGCTGTGACTCAAGTGTAGCAGGATGGTCCTCAGGTGATGACATCGTAGAGATGGATTCGCCACTTGACACAGAGAAAGAGGGATGAATAGACTCAAGTGATAGGGATGAACGGACTCAAGTGATATTGCATTTGCTCAAGTCCTTTGGATTAATAATGGCCAAGGAAAGGCTACATTTTCCACCAAAAAATTGGGGCAGAAGATTTGGTTTATGATGGATTTAATGAGTACAAGGTGTAGGATATCCTAGCAGCGCTGCGAGGGTGACTAGAAATTTATTGATGCTTCAGATTTTGTAGGATCGAACAAGCAGAAATTCAATGATTTGTAGAAAAAGTTCCTTATTTAAAAGATAAAAATGAACAACACCAGTGTAGGAGCCTCCAGTCATGCAAGATAGCAGACTGTAGGCTTTATTCCTGGATGTTACCTGCAATACCAAAGCCATTCCCAAAATAATATATAGAAGTACTGTATGCAATAGGGGTCAACCGATAATTGTATCGGCCATCGGATCGATGTTTTGCGCTATCGGCAAAACATAGGATCAGCAAATTTGGCAATTGCATTCTCAGGTATTTACCTATGTTGAAATTTTTTTTAACGTTTAATAATGCTTGTTCTGTATGAAATAGTGTTGTGAATCTGTTAAAACTTTCATAGATCTGCCATAAAATTTCTTAAAAAGTGTAGTCTGACAATGTAGGAAGTATTAAATTCCAACATTCTGGCTAATTCTTGAAGCCGAGATAATGCCACTCCTGCGCAACTTGCATAGCTGCTCTGAGTCACATACCACACCAAATGGCTAAAGTGTGTGTTTAAATAAATACCACACAGCTAGCTGTACATGTGTGGCATTCAGTCATTGCTATTATAAATGTGTGAGACTCCCAGTACATGTGGCCTGCTCAGCACGTACGTAGGAGTAAACTATAGAATGATCACTGGATAACCAGCTTACAAGCTTGTGTCATAAATTATATAAAATTTGGTGTTTTAACTGAATTTATACGGCTAATTAATGGTCAAAGTCGCAAACAGACTGTCACTGTTTACGTACGTGGCATTGATTCCTGCATTTACTGCAACTGCCTGTAACTTCTTATACAGTACAGTAGAAAAGATACTGAGAGCCTTATAGGTATAAATTTAGGTTTATTTTGGTTCTTAAAAATTTACACTGTAGTAACAAAATATTTCTGCAGCCAATATGTTGTATATACAACAGTGTTGATATGCTATGAGAATGTGTGCAAAATGTGTGCAACTTGTACTTTATTTACTATTGGCACAAGATACATTGGATCGGTACACCATATCGGTCAGCCCCTGTATGCAATACCATTCTCATAGAATGGAGAATGGAAATTATATATATATATATATATATGCTGTATGCACTTCAACAGTTTATAGCAATATAACCTTATATATAATCCTTAAAATATATTTTGTTGAACAACAAGATTTAAGACTTTCTATTCATGCAGGACATATTATTTTCATATTTTCCTCCATGTATGGAGAGATAGGTGTGCCCACCACATTGAGCCCGTCTGGCCCTGTAGGGGTACAAAATACCTGTCTGGACAGCAATTATGATTTACTTGAAGGATTGCTCAAAGAGCAAAGTTAATGCTATGCACTGATCTGGGGCAAACACTTTCTGGATTATACCATTTCTAATTTTTAATTATGATCTATTGATTCTTTAGATGATATTATATCTTTCCCCCAGCTCCCCTACCTGAAAAAAATTTAAGTAAAAATTGATTAGCACTGCAGTGGTATTAGATCCCTGACCAGAGGTGTGTGAGTTGATGGTCTTCAACAGATCTCTCAAACCTAAGCAAACAGCTGCTGAAGTCATGTCAGGTTTTAAGAGCCTCTAAAACTCTCTGCTGTACCGATAGAGACAATCGTAAAAGAGAGAGGCGGTGGAAATCCAGTCAAGTTATGTCCTCGGCTGTGCCCATATGTCAGTTTGATGTCTCTTTAAGATGACAGACTCGGCACTAGCAGTTTATGAGAATGGTGAGAAATTTCTGTGGATTAAAGTAGGAGAATTTTAAGGATATATATACATCAGTTTTGCTTTAATGAAATTGCTGGTTCCAAATTTTCTTGCTGAAAGGGACAGGGGCTTGAGTGGGGGCAAAGGCTGAAAGTTAAAAGTAGTACTACCTGTAATGGACATTTTTCACGTTTTCGGTTTATTGACCATAACTGACCTTAGGTGAACTTTGTGGGCACCACAAACAATAGGGCACCCCTTTTTACCATGGCGGATCTTTAGGCCAAGTATGGCTTCCATGCACCATAGCTACCTGGGCAAGCTTTCTGTTTATTTTCACATTGACAAGATTGAGAGATGTGTTCACTAAATGTTACTAAAGTCCCTGACAAGAGATAGTTGCTGAAGTGTACAGAATGCATTGCTTTAAGACTCAAAGTGATTCTGCAGAAGTGCACTGGTTTGGGTTCATTGAGTCACTTCAAAGAGCCTTTGATCCTTCGGGGAGGGAGCCTGATCCTTCGGGAGGGAGTATCAGGTAATTTAAATTTCAAATGGGATAACCTTCCTGGAGTCCCAAGCATGGTATTTTTTTCCATATTTCCTGGTGGTCGTTACCCACTGATTAACTACTTGATCAAATATATTTATTGATATTTTGTACATGCCAAAGGTTCAGGAACCTATGCACTCATGCTGATCATGTGATATTTGTGTGCATGCATGTGACACTATCAACATGATAACTCAATAATGCCATGTTGAATTAATGTCATATGTGCCACATGGATGCACCATGATGAGTAGATTTGCCCTATTGTTTGTGTTGTCCATGACATGAATATTAATGAATGGGCAGGGCTTAAAGTAAAATTCTTAAAATGTTGGAATCTTGGCAATTGTATGTCTGACCTGCTTCATACTTGGTATATAGTGATGTAAGCTACAGTAGTTGATGAGTGGTACATTGTCACATGACAATGAAATTTCATCTAATAAGCCAGTTCAGTTACAATTGCACATGTCCAGAAAGAAAACGTGCAGTGATTACAAACAAGAAACTCAAACCGTCAGCACTCTTTGAAAACTAAGCTAATTCGCTCCATTCTTTGATTATTTTATTGTTCTAGGTATGGTGGTAGTATTTGTAAAATTTCATGTTTATAGCAGGATAAGCAATTTTGTTCGAGTAAACTTTGAAAAAAATCTTTGTGCACTGTTTGTATTGTGCATATCCGTGTTTGTCCTGCAGTGACCTCTGACATCATATATCATTATAATATCCTTATGATATCATGAGTGGATGGGGCTAAAAATAGTTTGTAAACACACAATTTTAGAAATGATATATTGAATATTTATTACTGTCGCCTTCAATTAACTGGTAGATGCTACATGACGAGTAGATGTGCCTTAGTGTTTTATATAAAGTGATAAATGATCCATGATTATTGTATCTATGTGCCTCATTTTCATTATATACAATGAAATTTCTAGAATTAATAAAATATAATCAATGGCATCGAAACCACTGAACCTTTTGGTTTTCTGGTTGTCAAAATCTGGTTATCAACATTTTGGGCATCATAAAATTGTTTGAGGTACTTTTAATTAAATTAAATAAAATTAGTTATGTTATGGCTTGGTCCAGGAGTAATTATTAGAATTGATGCATTTGATCAGATGTATCACAAAATATGGCAAAAAACTTATGATTATGCTAGAACATTTCATGGGGATAGTGTGAAATTAATTTTTTGAGTTTAAAAAATAAATTCAAATTATAAGTCAGTATTTTAATAATTCAAATTGATATTAAAATTCTAGCAATCCTTGTGTATACTGTACTGGTCATCAAGTAAACACTTATGTTATATTACCAGTGGTGCTGGCTCACTATTCATCTGATCTGAATTAAATGGATCAATATAAATCTTGCATGTGTGTGCCAGTGTTTTTGTACAGAAGTCAATAATCATTGAGGTCTCACACATATAATCATTGTGTAATTAATACTGGAAGCCCTGCCTCATGTTTGTTGATGATGAGCAAAGATTATAGAGGAGGACGATTTATAGATCTAAACTTTGTTACTTAGTAGATAAAGTAGATTACAGGAGATGACATCATAAATAGTTGAGATATTTTAGTAGCTTGGTGCTGCATGTTATCTACCCCATGGATTTAATTGGAGAACTCTCTTAAAGAAGTGGTTTGTAAACCTAGTAAACTAGGGGTCACCGATATTAATCCACTGATAATCCAGGATCAGGGCTTATCAGCAATAAAGTGTTATTTGGTGTGTTTTAATTAATATTACAGTAAAGTGTTATTTGGTATGTTTTAATTAATATTACAGTACACTGTTATTTGGTGTGTTTAATTAATATTGCAGTAAACTGTTATTTGGTGTGTTTAATTAATATTACAGTAAAGTGTTATTTGGTGTGTTTAATTAATATTACAGTAAAGTGTTATTTGGTGTGTTTAATTAATATTATAGTAAAGTGTTATTTGGTGTGTTTAATTAATATTGCAGTAAAGCATTATTTGATGTGAATTTAGCAGAAACAACTACTGTGCTTCCCCCTGTAGGTTATTTCAGACTTGGTCTGTTAGCAACTAATTGTCATGCCTTTCAAAATAAACTGACCAATTAATTAATCCACCATTGAATAATTAATAATATTTCATTAAAATAGTTAATTAAAACCACCATCAATGTAATTTACTACTTGTTTGATGGCACATACTGGTAGTGGACCCTACACACAGCTAACACAGTAACCATAATTATATACTTCCAATCCAGTTACTTCATTGTCCAGCATGGTACCAATACATTCATGCTGCCAGTCTAAGCTTGCATGTCAACACTTTCATCAGTTTTTAAAGTTTCAATAAAATCATTCCTCGATGCGGTCTTAGGTCATAATTCATCCTCTGTGCTTGCAATCTCTGCTGGAGGGACAGTATTGCTAATTGATGCTCCATGTATGTGTCCCAGTGCATTGCCTAGCATGTATGTGCTGCTGCTGTGTGTGCTGTGAATATATACACACCCCTATTGATGTCATTCAGTACTAGAGTATACCAGCCTTCAGCAGAACACTATTGCCTGGATATAGCATCTTGTAATACACACCCCTTTGGATGTCATTCATAGCCACATGCTCTTGCATATATTAACAAAACCAAAAAAATATTTTAGGTATAAGCATTTCTGATTTTAACCCATATAGTGGCAAAAAGATAATTTGCTATGCACATATGATCATAGTAATATAAACACAATGTGTGTAGATAAATCCCCCTATGCAGATTGAGTAGCTTGGAAGCTGGCAGTGATAGTGAAGATTGATGGCACTATGGTAGCGTTTATCAGAGCGAGCAGCTTTTAACAAATTAAAACATCCAAACCATATAAAAATTAATCTCATAAGCCATTATCATGTGAGGGGGAGAGATTACAAGATGGGGGATTGTGGTGCTACAGCATCTGGGGGTTTGCTGTAGTTGTGAATCATGGGGGCAACAAACAGTACTAGAGTGTACCAGCCTTCAGCAGAACACTATTGCCTGGATGTATAGCATCTTGTAATGACCCTCACTCCCTGTATTAAAGCACTTAAAAACTGATCATCTGATTGCATCATTATTCTTGTCAAATTCCTACATCACCAGACAAGAATAGTTTGTAAAAATAATTGGTCCAGGAACTAAGACTTCAGAGAACCCTGGATGCTTGTTATGTACACAGGCAAACCCCACAAGTACTCCGGACAAATATTTGCCAAGCTCTTAGTCAAACATGCTGAGCCTGTCCATGATAGCACAACTAATCACGAACCAATCAATCTAATACCAAAATCCACATTTTCTGGAAAAATATAGCAAATTAAAGGGTTCAAGTTCAAGAAAAAAATTAGAGAGTAGCCATTGGTAAATTTTGAAAGGCAAAAAGCATGCAGAGTTTGGTCAGCTTGTTAAAATAATATTTGTGCCCAGAAGAGGTCAATACTGCATGCTCCTCTGATAGAAAATACAAGAATGTGATTCATTTGTTGCTGTATATGATGAAGTGCCTTAAGGTAGAGATTGCGCCTAGGGTAATCAGCTAAGAGGCTTGGCGAAACATTGATTCATGGCGGGCGTGTTGTGTGGATGTTTTTTCCGTCAGATTCTAATACGGTGAAGTAACATTAGTATTCATGCTGCCTCCGATCAATGCCTCCAGCAAATATTTTGAGATCATATGCAAACAAGATTTTTCATTCATTTTATTTATTCCATTTTTCTGAATCCAAATTGAAAGTCCCTAACGTGGAAGTAATTAAATTAAGTCCCGTGCTCCCAAACATTGTTCTCCTTTTATCATGAAATTAAGTTTCTTAGGTAAACATGACTTTCCTTTTTGTCTGATTTTCTGCATCTCTTACAAGAAAGCAGTCGGATTAAGAGCATTGTGATGTTGCACAATTCTGGGGACTCTTAAAAACTCAAGAAAGGTTCACAGGAAAGCATTCGGTTTAGTTTTTGTGAAGTTCTGGGGACGAAACAAACTAATGGTTAATCAACAAGAAGACAGTCGGATACTGATTTGGGGACTCTACAAACAGATTGAAATATGATTCAGTCACAGCAGATTCATGGTCCCCATGACAGCTAGACATTATGCAAATCATATTATTACATATTCGTGACATAATGCAATAAAGATAATGGGTTGTTATTGGTGCCTGCATAAATCCAAGCACATGCAGTAAGCTGGGTAATTGTCCATGTGGCATAGATGTCTTAATTCTGATATATGCAGATTTACAGTGATTTTAGTGGCTATGCTGTAAACCCACTTCTAAGTTCTCCACGTGATTGACCAAAGCGCCATACATGACAGCAAATGAGGTGACCAGCCTAGCAGATTTATAGCTTACTCATGGCGAGAGTCATGTTTACCAGCGCCATACATGACAGCAAATGAGTTGACCAGTCTAGCAGATTTATAGCTTAATTACTCTGGACAAATCATTTACCTTTTAAACCTGTTTAGAACAAACAAGTTTTTCACACTGTAATGATACTTGGAATTTTGTATACACTATTCAATGTACCACCACTTACATGTACCTTATTAGTCATAGACTAATTCAATAATTTTGACCTTTTTTGGTCAATATCATCCAGCTACAGGGATCCTGGTACTCCATGGGGGTTTGTGGCAAGGCCTGTCCAAGCCAATCAAGGAGCCACCATTTCCTTGGGGAAATCTTTCTTATAATGCAAGCAATATCATGCCTCAATATGACGTAGTATATTAAATATGACGCTATCTGACATACTTTGAATAGTTTGTAAAGGCTTTATTGAATTCTTGAGGTGACATCCAATTTGAAATGTTTTGCCAATCTGGATGAGATGTATGTGAGGTTTAATGTTAACTGACAAAGATATCTGATTCCAGAGTCAGCAGGTGAATTCCCTGCCCCCAGCCATCTGACCCCACCCCCCACACACACCCTCCTGGTATACATCAGGCCAGTATAGTGGCTTTACCTATTCTCTGTCCCATCGCACCCCTCCACATCATGTTACAGTGTTGGTAGTGTTTTGATAGATATTATCTTCTTTTCCTCTGCAGTTATTGGAGATGCTGGTCGGAAGGAACAGACCCTCCCTAGAATCACAGAGGACGTGTCTGATATGGTGGTGAAGAAAAATTTTCCAGCCCAGATGAACTGTAGAGCAAAGGGATACCCAACCCCTACTATATCAGTGAGTATAGCCCAATATATCACCCCTAATATATCTATATATACCCAGCATACACTCACTATATCAGTGAGTAGCCCAAGATATCACCCCTAATAATACTTGGTAGTTTACCATATCTTCCCCCAAGCAACTAGCTCTCCCTATATCAGTGAGTACTCCTACTAATAGTAGTTGGTAGTACCATATCTTCCCCCAGGCTACTCGCTCTCCCTATATCAGTGAGTACTACTATTAGTACTTGGTAGTTTATCATATCTTCCCCAAGCAACTAGCTCTCCCTATATCAGTGAGTACTCCTACTATTAGTACTTGGTAGTTTATCATATCTTCCCCAGGCTACTAGCTCTCACTCTATCAGTGAGTACTCCTACTAATAGTACTTGGTAGTACCATATCTTCCCCCAGGCTACTCACTCTCACTATATCAGTTAGTAAGCAGGAGTATAAAGGGACAATGAGTTTCCGCAATCACAGAATTGTTATTTTATCACAGTAAATCACAGAACGTTTAAGCCTGTGTGAATTAGTTCACGTCATTGTGAAGTCACTCCGCAAGATCTTGGTATTTTTTTGTTCACCATTAACAAAATTTTCCTCGCCGATGGCGAGCGTAATTGTCAATGCTTGCACATTGGTCACAATCACATGACAGGACAATCGCTTCTTAGATCTGAGAAATGAATATTTATTACATTACCTGTAGACACATTGCTTCAATTCTGAATGCTAAGAAATCTAATTTTGCAACAAACCGCACTTTAAAATTGTAGCTGGGAGTGTCACCATGATGACCCCATAAAACAGAAGTAAATGAAATCTTTGCTGAAGGAAATTCCCTCCTGGTTTTGTATAGGATTTATTGGTAATTGGTGCACAGTGTGCATAATGTAATAAGGATTGAGTGATGCTCCACTCAATTCTGCATATGAGGTAGTTTAGCTTCAAGGGACAAGCTACAGTATATGCCAGTCTCTTTGTACTGTGCAAACTACATTTTTTTTACATCAACCAAAAACTTGATTAATTTTATATTAACCCAAAAGAAAGGCCTCAGTTGAAATATTACTTATAAATTAATTATCCAGGCCATTCATTTGTAGGACTGAGTTATCTTGTTGGATAGAATCCAGGGTGATGGATCCTAGATGAGCCGGCTATCATCCATCCTCTACTTACAGGATGTGACCTGAATGGATCCTGGATGAGCCTGCTATCATCCATCCTCTACGTACAGGATGTGACCTGAATATATATCCTGGATGAGCCTGCTATCATCCATCCTCTAAGTACAGGATGTGACCTGAATGGATCCTGGATGAGCCTGCTATCATCCATCCTCTACATACAGGATGTGACCTGAATATATCCTGGATGAGCCTGCTACCATCCATCCTCTATGTACAGGATGTGACCTGAATATATCCTGGATGAGCCTGCTATCATCCATCCTCTACATACAGGATGTGACCTGAATATATCCTGGATGAGCCTGCTATCATCCATCCTCTATGTACAGGATGTGACCTGAATATATCCTGGATGAGCCTGCTACCATCCATCCTCTACTTACAGGATGTGACCTGAATATATCCTGGATGAGCCTGCTATCATCCATCCTCTACGTACAGGATGTGACCTGAATGGATCCTAGATGAGCCTGCTATCATCCATCCTCTACTTACAGGATGTGACCTGAATGGATCCTGGATGAGCCTGAATGTATCCTGGATGAGCCTGCTACCATCCATCCTCTACTTACAGGATGTGACCTGAATATATCCTGGATGAGCCTGCTACCATCCATCCTCTACTTACAGGATGTGACCTGAATAT
>JAODFY010242423.1:0-14369 GCA_027580055.1 Paracaudina chilensis | reverse complement strand
TATATAAGGAGTACTAACAAATACAGGATTAATACACTGTCCAATGCTATACAGTTAAGCAAGTAGATGATTGGTATCAATCAGTATATAAGGAGTACTAACAAATACAGGATTAATACACTGTCCAATGCTATACAGTTAAGCAAGTAGATGATTGGTATTAATCAGAATATATATTTCCAATATTATATAATTCTTGAAGCATATGTACGATTTGGTGTTCCTATTACAATGTTATAAAATGTAATATAATGTAAAATATATTCAAAACAGAAATATGATAATGTAACTGTCAAAATGATCCCTAAGGACTTTGGAGACATTTCCTTTATTGATACTTTCGTTGGGGGGGGGGACGGGAGGGGTAAGGGGATGGGGTTATTCTATCTATCCCTGCGATGGTAAATTTCCCTTTAGAGAAATATCAACTCTTTTAAAAAAAAAACTTTTTAAAAATTTAAATTCTGGCCCCAAAGTGAATTTCACAGACCTCCTCCCCGTGAAATTTTGTGATTGGTCGAAGCCCCATACATGACAGCAAATGAGCTGACCAGTCTAGCAGATCTCTAGCCTATTCAAGGCGAGTGCGTTTGTGGTTTGCCTTCAAGTTTTCACACAAGCAAGGAAATGTAAAACTACTTGTTATCAAAATATTAAACACCATTATCGCGATATAGCTGCCGGGCAATCACCCATTATGGTATAAATTGTAATAGGTCAAGCGACCTTTACGTCAAGCTGGTTGTGCGTTTTCCACATAGGAATTTCATTACTATTATGCACCTGATTAATAGTACAATTAATTGAGACGATATATCACCTTAATTCATGGAGGACAGACAAATGTTTTTTTCTTAAAATGAGCATTTTATACAGACCAGTTAGTCAATTATCTGGTGTAATTACAGTGCAGGCTTGTGTTGTATGTATTTGTGTTTAACTTAAAATCCCCCACCCCTAAAAAAAAAAATCAGGAACAAATATGAAACGAGAAATGTTAACAATGTAAAAAAAAAATCATATTTACTTTTTTTGGCAGCAATGCACATATAATACCCTGTACCATTAAACCATGCCCTCCCCGAGCAAATGTACCAAAGTAACATAAACGTTCAAGAAAATTGTAAACTCTAAAAAATTCAACTTGCCTTTTTTAAGCTATTTTAGTTTTTTTTTTCTCTCTAAAAGTAACCATTTTACTATCTACCCAAATTTTCACAAATGTCAAATATAATCCCATGATCATTATCAGTAAACCCTTTAACCTATAAAATGATGAATTGGCCAAATTTAATGACATTATTAGCGTCAGATTTGGAGAGGAAAACAAATATTTGTTTTGTCAGTAATGCCCATATGGTATAGATATAGTTTTGCCAAGCACAGTTCATTGCTTGTTATAAAACTTTCAGGAGTTTTTTCTGGCACTTTGGATACTTTGGACATGATTCATCAATTTTCCAAAATTAAATGAATCTCTCCTCTTCTCAGTCGAGGCTGGCCATACAATGAAAACCTACAAGGAACACCTATAAGCTTTATAGATTGGTTTTAAAGAACAAAATTTCATGGATTTGTCTATCAGAATATATTTTGGAAATTTCTTTTAAAATTTCTTTCGGGAATTATGTAAAACTTCTGTTTATCTAATTGGCTATTTTCGAAATGCTCACATATTAATTGGTTAAAATAACATAATAAAGGCTTTGCCCCCAAAATGTATTCAGCTACCATCCACATGAAATTCATGGTTTGTCCAATATGGCCCGTTTATGGTAGAGCACGGTATGTCTTCCCGTGCCCCAGAATTTTGCTCGGTAACGCACAAATGGTATTCATCTGAAGAAAATATTATCTATCCATCAAGGTGAAAGATAAAGGTATGTTGAACACATTTTACTTGAGTTTTTAATCAACATTAGATAACTCTCTCTTCATGGCCATCTGGATATGATATTGGATTACACGATGCTTGAAAGCATAACCCTACTATTCTGTTTTGTCTGGATGGTGCTTATCATGCATTGTGATAAAGCATTCTTAGCGAAGTTGGGTAGTCTTTCAAGCGATATATAGGACCATCAGGACTACTAAGTTCCTCCATCCTGTATTAAAGGGCATTTCAATTTAAGAAGGCCTTAATGAAATATGAGAGAGGAATCTATTAATCCACCTAACAGAGAGAAAGACACAGCGACCCATATTTTAATTTTATTCTGCAGGGAGACGATGGGGTTGCTTAGCAACGCTAAGTTACTGTGTGCCATCATACATAACAGCAAATGAACTGACCTGATTTCTAGTATAACATGGGAGAGTGTTGTTTACAATTAAAGGATGTTTTGACATTAAAATAAGTCAGAATCTGTACACTGGGATGGACTCTAGTAACTTAAATGTTAAGATATTACATCAATGAAATTAAATTGGCTAATGCCAAATGCTATCCAAAACCAGGACAATGGGTTTGGACATTACCAAATAACTAAAACTTTCCCAGAATGCTTTGGTGTTTGCATGCGATGTCTCAGACTGAAGGAAGGGTTGTTGGCATCAAACCTTCCCACCATTCTTCATAGATAAAATGGCTTCCCTGTCCTAAATAAAACTTATTTTAAAAATATATTCAATTTTTCTATGGCATGAGGTGTTATTTTACCATGTTTGTATTCGTGCAACGTGTTCAGTGCAAGTAAGTAAACGTTTTGTTGCACATCAGGACATTGTACTGCCTTCCATTGCCCTTATACTCAGCTATTAACCAAAGGTTACGCTGTCAATCCTAACAGCCAAATATGCCACTATCCTAAGCTGCTTTGTGCTAAACATCACAATGCAAATTCTCCAAAGGCTAGGCTGCAGACGGCCAAATAAACTTCTATGCCTTGCTGTTACTGCCTTATAATGCAAGTTCTCTTTCCAAAAGCTAGCTAGCTACGGCTTCATATCCTTACAGCCAAATGTGCTTCTCTCCTTTGTCTGGCACAGAACTTCTTAACAAAGGTTCTTCAAAGGCTAGGCTCCTTATCCTAACAGCCAAATATGCCTCTATTCTTTGCCTTGTACTGGACATCTTTATGAAAGTTTCACCACAGGCTAGGCTACATATCCTAACAGACAAATATGCTTTTATTCTTTGCCTTGTACAGAACACCTTAATGAAAGATCTCCAAAGGCTAGATTGCACATCCGAACAGCCGTTGGCGGTGGGCCGTCGCCATACTGCATTTGATTCTTGTACTCTGCAGGCAGTTTATCAAACACAGCTTTGTATTTCAGGTCAAATGCCTCTGTTGGATTCAAAGAAAAATAACACATTTCTGTTATGTTGGTTAATCTTGCACCCTTTCACACTTAAACCAATTAATGTTGCAAGCCCTTAGTACAGGCACGGGTAACCTGTGGCCCATGGCTCCCTCTTCTGCAGCTTGCGAAGTAAGATCAAATTTGACCTATGTGCGGCCCTGGACTTGTTTTTTTAAGTTGGAATTATATCAAGTCCAGATAAGTAGTCGCAGGCACCAAACTGACAAACTGCATGTAGGAATTTTTTTATCAGTATTTGACATGGGAATGAGACTTTAAATAAAGAATGCAAATTTACACATATGCAACTTACAGGGCCAAGGAAGTGGTTAGAATTGTATTTCATAATGCTCTTGCCAATCCACAGTGGTGCTAAGCTTGGATAAGCACTGTCGCTCATTGCAACGGACCATAGGAACACAATGCGGCCCCGTTGTTAAAAAGGTTGCACATGCCTACCTTCAGTAGACAGCTTAGGAAGCACATTTGTCTAATTGGTTGTCTAAATTACATTTAGAATTTGTATGCCTTAATATTACCTGAAAAGAGACACAAATCCAGCAATTAAAATTAACTTGTTTGAAAAAAGACAAACTTGTTTACAAGAACCTGCAACTAGCATACAACTATCCTGTTGGCTTCTTAAGATAAAATATGTTTGACAGGTGCTGTTTTATTGATATGGAGGCTATCATGTATTCAGTCTATGATGACATCACAGTGCCGCCAGAAGCCTTTAATCTTTGTTATTTTTTTATAACTTAGACCCTGTCAAAGCATTTATACGTTTGTTATATACGTTTGTTATACGTTTGTTATATACGTTTGTTATTATGTGGTGATCTCTCATAAGAAAATGACAAAATGATTTAAAATATTGTTTATTACCAGTGCACATGCATATGCACATTACAATAAGTAAATACAAAGATATATTGACTCTTAATGGCTCTGTGATGTTATTATAGACTTACTTCGTCCGTCCTTTGTCCGTATCGCTGAAAGTTTACATTTCCAACATTGATACAAGATATTTGTATGCTGATTTCAGTGTCTTGTGTATCTTTTTGTCCTCTTTCATATAAGCCAAGGGTTATCTCAAGGATTGGCTCCCTTTCCTCAAGGGGTTGGAGTGGATGGGGTGGGGGCATACCCCGCTAAGTAATTACATGCCATTCAGTCATGTGTGCATGATAAACCCTCCTTGTTTATCTACTGTACAATACTGCAACATGGAATAATGCACATTATGTGCTAACAGTAAAATTGTCTTCCACGACAACAAATGATTTTTCTCTTGGCTTCCTAATTTGGACTATTCCCTCAAAGTTAGTTTATTACCAATAAACACCAATTGGTACCATACTGCCAATGCAAAAAAATCTTTTGTTCTGCAGGTCTTGGTTGATGTGCCTCCTCTCTGTATTGTAAGTTAATATGACCAATGTAAAAACCTACCTTGACCAATATTATGTTATTCCCAGGGCAGTGAATGTCAGGAAGGGGCAGGTCTTGGTTGATGCCCCTCCTCTGTATCTAGGAAGGTCATATGACCGATGTAAAACTTACCTTGACCAATATTTTGTTCTTTCCAGGGCAGTGAATATCAGGAAGGGGCAAGCCATGATAGATGCCCCATCGCTGGGCTTTTTAAGGTCTTGTGACCGATGTAAAGACCTACCTTGACCTATATTTTTTCTTCCCACGGTAGTGAATGTCAGGAAGGGACAGGTCTTGGTCGATGCCCCTCTGCTGGGTCTTGTAAGGTCATGTGACCTATGTAAAAACCTACCTTGACCAAAATATTCTGTTCTTCCCAGGGCAGTGAATGTCAGGAAGGGGCAGGTCATGATAGATGCCCCTCTACTGGGTCTTTTAATGTCATCAATGTAACGACCCACCTTCATCTATATTTTCTCTTACCAGGGCAGTGAATGGCAGGTCTTGGTTGATGCCCCTTCGCTGGGCCTTGTAAGGTCATATGTCCTATGTAAAGACCTACCTTGATCTATATTTTCTCTCCACAGGGCAGTGAATGTCAGGAAGGGGCAGGTCTTGATAGATGCCCCTTTCGCTGGGCCATGTAAGGTCACATGTCCAATGTAAAGACCTACCTTGATCTATATTTTCTCTCCCCAGGGCAGTGAATGTCAGGAACAGCAGGTCATGGTAGATGCCTCTCCTCTGGGTCTTCTCTAGTCCAAGCCGTTTGTACTCGTCCAGCAGCATGGTGATCGGAATGTGGACATTATCATACCTAATGCACTTGACTATCTGCAGCATGAACCTAAAGCAAAGACAACAGAAACCAGAATTTTGATTCAAACTTGGAGCCGTTGTTATACATAATTTTTTGAGAATTACGCTACAACTCATCATCTGCGTTCTAGTTCAAAATCACTGCTTTTAAAGCCATTCTGTGCGGACCAAATCTTATAGCGAGCGTCCATTCAAAGAGGCCTCACTCCTTTGGAACAGTCTCCCAAACCACGTTAAAGATCATGTGAATGCTCCCATGGGTTGAAAAAATTATATTGTTATGTTTTTATACATTTTTTAATCTTTACTTCAAGTCTTGTCCCCAATGGGACTTAATTGTGCGTTGTGCTATAAAAGATCTGTTAATTATTATAATTATTATTATTATAAATAGCTGGAAATAGCTGAAACTTATGTTCTTCACAGAAATTAAAACAATTACAAATTTGTCATACTTGTTTCCTGTGAAAAGCACATGAAAGTGATGTTTCCCAGTGAAAGGGCATTTTACCTTCAAATTTGCAACTAAGTAATGATGACAATTTCAGGGACATTACAAACAGATATTATAATACTGCTTTAATAAGGTATTATTATACCTCAACAAGAAAGAATGATATCCTTACGCTTTTGTGAACCCTCTCGTCTCGAAGGGCGACGGCACCACGCCTATCGACATCCAGAGTACGTACATGGGGGGCCCAAGCTCCTCCCAGAACTCTGTGTTCTCCCACATGGTGTGCACCTTGACGTAGCGGGTGTATGTTGATATGTTGGTGCTGGACTGCTCGTATCAAGGAAAACGAAGAGGGGAAAGGTAAGGTCCTAAAATTTAAGACTGGTCAGCTCATTTGCTGTTATGTGTGGGGGGGTTTGACCAATACCAAATTTTACGAGGAAAGTGGGTGGAATTCAATTCGGGGGTAGAGTCTAGAACCTTTTTGCCACCCTTTCTTGCCACCCATCCCCCAAAAGCTTGATCAATACCCACAAGGAAAAATGACAATGCAGCAACCTAACTAAACATAACATAGAGATGAGGGCCCTCGTGGGGAGGGAGAAGGGTCCAGGTAGGTCCCAGGTAGGTCTCTAAAGGGCAATTTACCATTGCAGGGATAGAATGCCCCATCCCTTTCTGAGGTCTGTGTAATTCACTTTGGGGCCAGAATTGTATACCTTTAATAATAATAAATATACATGGAGATAATCCCATGCTACTAGATCAGTTTCTCACTGTTTTGTAGAGCGCTGCTGCATGTGCTGTTTTCCATGCAAAAATTTGACCAGTTCATTTTTCCAGTAGTCAGTGGAGCCAAATCCCTGATATGCTAACATGTATAACATATCCCCATGGAAAATATCCCCATGGAAAATATCTATGTAGGGTGTGTGATAAATTTTGCTATTTTTTTTTCCCCCTTAATGATATCTAATTCCCCCTCCAAATCCTCTAATTAACTGATGAGGAATCCCTCCCAGAACCATGGTACTGGATAAAAGCACTAACCTTCTCTTTGAGTTCACTGTGTGAGGCCAGCAAAAGTCCACCCATGTAGTTTGGTAAGTCGAATCGGTTAAAGTACCACACCTGAAAAAGAAGAACAGTTGGAATCAATTTGCTTGAAGCCCCTTCTCTTATAATGAAAGTGGAGCATGGTGGTAGATCAGGTCCCCTAGGGAATGGGGAATGGTGGTAGATATGTTTCTTGGGGAATAAAAGAAGGGAATGGTGGTTGATAGGTCCCTTGGGGAATGAAAGTGGAGACTGATGGTAGATAAGAGTCCCTTGGTAGATAGAGTCCCTTGGGGAAAGAGCGCAAAAGAAATTCTCTAGCTGGTGTTAGGTGCTTCCGTTTCGGGTGTTGATTCGCGTACACCTCGACCATGAAACTTACCATGTTCCAGAAGATGATGGGGTGATCGGCAACAAAGCTGGGCGACTTCAGGCAGGTCTCCCCCTTGTTCTCAATCACATTCTCAACTTCCTTCCACAGGACGAGCGGGCTGAGGTATGGCACGGAGAAGGGGCTCAGCTCCATATCCTTCCTGGGGAGGGGAATGTTCTCGCGGGATCCCTTCATGTTGGTCGGAAGACTGCATGTGGAGAGATGGAAGTCCATCTCGTCGATCCCCTTGACGTACCTTGGTAGCGAGTAGGAGGTGCCTGGTTTAATACTGGGAACAGATGACATAGCAATTATGAAGAGATTCCCTCGTGGAGGAATGTGAAGTGGCCCATAAGGTGATGGGTCCCTCTGAACTCCCCTGACATAAGTCGGTGGGTGAGGGGTGGGTGAGGGATAAGTGGGGGGAGGAGGGGGGTAGTTAGAGAAACTATGTAAGAATTTATAATATTTCTGTCTTAATTTATTTTATAAACATGTAACTGCTTGATCAAGAGGAACATAATTTTTCGGGGATAATTCCTGAACAGTCCAAAGAACGTCAAAATGCAAGCTCTTCACTGCTTCTCAATTTGTCCTGACATCACATGGAACACACATTACATTTTATATAACTTCCATGCATGGTATATGGTTGTACACATTTAGCGATAAACAACTCTATTCCTGAATATGCGAGCAATCTGCTAGGTTTGTTTGACACAAATTTCATGACGGTTGTGAAATTAATTTCGGAGGGAATGGCCTTTAACAAGTGGCCGATTAGATGCTGTGTCTTTCTTTTTGACACCGATAATTGGTAATGTATTTGGAGGAGCTTTTAATGTCCATGTAAATCTCTACCCCAAAAAGAGTGGACTCTCCCTAAGATGCTTAAGAGTCATCCTGAAGTTTTTTACATCACATAGTATACACAAAACCCCTTCTGCTAAAAAGACCCCACTGCACAAAGAGAGAGACATGTCTGTATACCTTGGGTTTGGCCTGTCCGAACCGGATCCTCTTCTGGTATCCCCTGGTCCACTCTCACTCGATGACCGTAACCTTTCACCTCCACTTCGTGGTTTCTCATCCTTACTATCGTTTCCTGAGAGGTTGACCAATGGCCCTACTGTGTCCACTTCACCCTGTTCCTCGCTTGTTTTTTCCTCGTCGGTTCTGTTCATCTCTTTCCCCTTTGACGAGAGCAGGTCGCCCTCCGACCCCAGCGATAAAGTGTCTATGCTAGGATTTGAGGTTTGACCCGACCCGAGCCCACCCCCGTTTGCGAGCTGGGCGATCTCGTCCGCGTTGAGGAACGGTGCGGACTGTATACTTTGGACGCTCTCCGTGGATGGGCTCTGGACGATCCGTGCCTGGAGGGCCTGGTCCCGGAAGTCAGCGATTGATATAGATAAAGATGGAACCCACTGAGCCCGACAAAAGCAGCAACTTTGTTTGGGAGAAACGACGAAAGTTTGTCAATTATGAGTAGGTGTGGCTAAATTATATGACCATTGATGCATTCGCACAATTTTCATGGATAACCTGTTGCTCCCCACTTCAACACTGAATGTAACATTAACAATATTTACGTCACTATAGCATTCGACTGCAGGGGTTCTAACCAAGATCGACTTGTTTCTGAAAATAGACTTTACTAACTTATACATAATGGCCTGAACACAAGATCTGATATAATCTAGACTTAACCTTTCTCTCCATTTACATTTATTTCTACCCTAAATGTTTCGTGCCTTGTTTTACCTCACATGGCCCCTAAAATGACCTTTACTTCCTGAACAGTTATCTCATCATCAGATGATCCTTACATTATTATCCAAGTGAATGTTTGTTGTTGTATCAATAAAGATGCACTGAATAATTGACGTGTTCCATACAGTGAGGCTTGGGTAATTCTCTCTCACAGAATAAAGAATTCCCAGAGCGCCACAATCAAGTGATTTACCAAAATTGACATGATCATACTGGAATATTTTGGTGTCATCCCCCTCCCCCTCCTCCGAGCCTCCCAATCTCCCTCCACTCAAGAATTTGCTACTTTGGCCGTCTCACCTTGTTTGGAACTTTGACTCATCAGCACTCCAGCCGGCGATGATGGCTTCATCAAAGACCAGACATCTGCACTCGGAGCACCGGCAGCAGGTAGACATGGTGACCTCCATGGCGTGCAGCCTCCTAGGGTTCTCATCTTGGTCAGCGACAGGGTTGTGCAGAGACTGGCTGCTCCCTGTGACCGGAGAAAATATGAAAACTGTCCAATACGATACCGGTCTAAAATAATACAAACACATTGTACATTGTTCTTATACCTTTAAAGGCTTGTAGGACCAAAGGGTGGCACGAATCTCGGGTCCATAGTTCCCTGTTTTTGAATGGTGGTAGTATAAATCCCAAGATCACTAACTCACTGTAACAGACCTTTGATTGTTAAATAACGTACAAATCCATGACTAACTGTGACATATATGTTCATGTGAGTAATGGTAGTAATAAAACAGTTATGTATTACTTTGAATACCAATGTTATAATGACCCAAAGGTTTTATTGAGTAACTCAACTTTTACTGACCCACAGGTTCATAATTCAGTAACACAACCTTTAACAATGTCAGCATGACCCACAGCTTTATAATTCAGTATCTCAACCTTTAATGATGTTAGCATGACCCCCAAGTTCATAATTCAGTAACTCACTATTTAGCAATTTTATAGCATGACACAAAGTTCATAACTCACTGTAACTCACATTTACATGATGGTAGCATGATACATAACACTGTAACACCCCTATGAATGATGGTAGCATAATGCACACATGTCCAGAACTTTCTGTAACACCCATATGGATGATAGCATGATGCACACAGGTCTATTACTCCCTGTAACAAATCTATGAATGATGGTAGCATGATGGACACAGGTCCATAACTCACTGTAACTTACCTTTGAATGATGGCATCATGATGGACACAGGTCCATAACTCACTGTAACACCCCTTTGAATGATGGTAGCATGATGCAAATAGGTCAGTAACTCACTGTAACTTACCTTTGAATGATGGTAGTAGGATCCCTAGGTCTTCAAGAGATTCCTCTACTTTTTTCTGCAGTATACTCCCTGTATCTCTCTCCTCCCCCACCTGGGAGAGGTCATCAAGGTCAATGAGGCTCCCGGTAGCTGGTGATTTGGTCCCTGACTGGGTGTCGCTCCCTGTTGCTGCGGTCATAGATTTGGTGTACTCCCCAACTCGACTGGCGAAACCTAAGGTTTTACTTTTCATTGAGCTCCCCAGACTCTCAATCTGGGTACCGGCAGCAAAGAGTTTTTTAGATATGGAGTCTTTTGAAACATGCGGACTAAGAGTGGAAGCATTAAAGAAACTCGTGAGGAAATTCTGCCGCTGTTTGTTCCCGGTGATGGCAGAGGGCAGGCTTTCCTTTGAACCTGATGGTGAAGTGCTGAGTGGCGACCCTGCCTGCTCACTCCCTTCGCTATTAGCAGACAAGGTAGTTTTCTTGGAGTCCATGTGATCTGAATCTAAGCTGTTAAACGAGTCTTTATGGTTCAATTCTGGCAGGCAAGGCTTTCGTTCTGCTGACGGTGACGAGTGGAAGATTGCATCGACAGAAGGGTTCTCTTTAATGGGCAGCGCTGGTTCCCCTCCCGCTTCCCCTCCATCCTCAAGGTTGATGAGCAGGCTCGCTTCTATATTACCGTTCTCAACCTTTTGCTTGTTTTTCTTGTTCTCTTCCTCAGGGTCAAGATGATCCACATGATTGCACTCTGTTTGAGGGTTATTAGGAAATTTTATGAGCTCGTCCATCTGTGACTTACTACCCAAAGACCTGGATCGAACGTTTGATTCATTATCTACTGATTCCTTTATCTCATCGATCCTAATCGGTCTAGTTCTTTCATTGGCCGGGGTGGGGTCAAGGCCCGTGAGACCTTCGATGATCCGGGCGTCACTTCCAAAGAGTTCTTTCTTCCAGAGACCGGGGGAATTGCTCCCGGACCTCGTCGTTATCGGGGATTTGTGAGGGCCTGTGCTGTTGGACTTTGAGTGGAGTGATGATGACAGCCATCCAAGGCCGTCTTCACTGTGATGTCTCCTCCTGGAGTTGAAACTGTTCATGCCAGAGTTGAAGTCCTCAAACACCCCAGTGTCCGCAGATGTCTCGCTCGTCTTCAGTAGGTCTTCCAACCCTGAAACTGAAAGCAAAATATAAACTTAACTTAATTTTGACAAAATCAGTTTGTACTACCTGCCAATAAAGGTCGCTTGATCTGGTTGGCAAAACATCACCCGATGAACGCTGTGCACCCGGCATAATGAAGGTATGGATGTTTGCTCTCTGTTTCAGCAGATTTGCGCATGTGTTATTGGAACAGCAAACAGGCTTATCCTTACTTCCCTAGCCATCCAAAGCATTGAGAGCTGAGCTGGAGGTCATTTTCAGATACACTGCCTGCATGCATGGCTCTTAACATTATGTATACACATATTTCACTGAATGATCATATCTGACACCAATGCCAGCCAAGCTGGTGCTTCCCGACTCAAGAGCCCCTAATGAATAAACATCTCACTGAATAAACATCTCACTGAATAATCATCATACCTGAACCACCTCTGACACCACTGCCAGCTGAGCTGGTGCTTCCGTGACTCTTGCGGACAATGCTACTATTACTAGAAACTGAGATGGATTTGGGGGTGTTGTCGGTCATCATGCTGCTTGTCAGTGTTGTGTTGTCGTCACTGTTGGTGTTCACTGGCGTTGAGGTATTACTGGAAGGACCCGGGTCGATGAGTAAGAGATCCGAGGTATGACCTGAGAAGACCAGGGATTATCACATATATACTGAAGTACAACCTAATAAAAAATGCCCAGACCAAAACCAAAGTAATCTGAAATTAGGGTAAAAAAAAATACACTCGATGGTGAAAGTCCCATCACAATAGCATTTTTGGTTGTTGAGAGAGTGATTTTGGAAATCACAGTAGTTCAGATTTTCATTTTAATCATTGAATCTAACAACGTTTGTGACATTTATATCCGACATTGTGAAAGTTTTATATAAATTGATTAGTGATTTTCTTTCCTAGAAATATAATTGTTGACTGCTGTACTAATTTTTTTTTTTTAATAGAAATATCACATATATAATGGTCACATTAAATAATATATGCAGACAATTTTATTTTAAAAAACGGTTATATATTCAACAAGCTTACAAATTGTGGTGCGTTAATATAGGAAAGTGGACTAAGACTAACAAATACATCATTTCAGTTTGCATTATGCATCATCATAATAACAGATTAACGCATTGTGAAGTGTGCAACTGGCTAATTTGAGCATCTCCCTGTGACAGTAATGTGAACAACCATATTGTGGTACAAGCATGGTAGGCAAGTGGTTAGGCTCAAACAGCCTGCATTGGGAGGGTTAACACCACAATGACTATATGCTGCATGCACAGGAACTGAAATTATGCAAATGGCACAAAACTTATGAATATGCATGCAATACATGACAAAGATTTTTCCTTAATTCCAGCCCAGGAGGCGAAATATTTTTCAGGAGGGGCAAAATGTTTTTCAGGAAGGGGAGGGGGCAAAATGTTTTTCAGGAAGGGGAGGGGGCAGAATGTTTTTCAGGAAGGGGGGGCAGAATGTTTTTCAGGGAGGTCCTACCATAATATGCAATGTAATTTTTGTTCTCAAAATATTTCTATGGGGGTGAGATATTTTCTAGCACTCCCCCCCCCCAGCCCCCTTCTGACTTACAGGCCTGACTCCTAATTAAAAGGTTCACATAATTCCTATCATCTTTGGTACAGAATCTAAATATTCTGTGAAGGCTGTTTTTTATGTCCATTCCTACAATCAACAATATTTTGCATCATGGGACTCACAAGATCTCCCCTTATTGTATGAAAAGTAAATCCAGGTTTGATACCTTCCTTCAAAAAGATTCCAAAACAGCCAATACTTCACACCCTAAAATGCTCATTAGCAAGAGAAGAAGAAATTAGCCACATCTGTTAGAGCTAGGTAATTCAAAATATCCAATCACAGTTTTCTGTTTAACCGTTTTTTTTATGTACATAGATACAGGGGAGGACAAGGTATGACAGACGTGAGCAAAAACAAAAAATGTTAGTAGAGTCGACAAAGGTTTGTCAAAAATGTGCAAATAATATGTGGAAATGAGTTGCCAATAAAGGATGACATACAATCTGCCAATTCTAAAATAATGATTTCTGCCTATTCTAAAATAATGATTTCTGCCTATTCTAAAAATAATGATATCTGCCATAAAAATTTGCTTACAAATAAGGTTGTTTTAAGGAAAGGAAACCTGGTATGAAGGAAGGGGAAAGCCCCCACACAGATTTATGTTTGTTAGCACTGAAGGATGGTTCTATACTATCAAGTTTTCATGTTAGTAAAGAAGTGTTTAATAGCAATAAACCCACATCCCGACAACGATTTGCTATTAACCAACATCCACCACCAAATATAGCACATTTACTGCATAGGGTTCTGGCTAACCATTTGGCAAGGAAGGGCCGACAGGGCGTGCATCGTCTTGGACTGGTGTGGTGGTATCTGCGGTTTGGACCCCAGCGCCGGTGGGGGTCACGTCACCCCCACCCAGGGGGATGAGCGGGGGCTGCAGTTCTGGAGGCCTGATGGGGGAGAGATCTGGGGAGCCTAGGAGGTCAACCGGGGTCGACTCGTCCATTGTCATGTACCCCATGTCAGAGTTTCCTGTTGGTAAGGAAAGCCAGGAGATAGCAGAGAAGGAGAAAAGACAAGACACAAATGTGTGTCGTGATTCCTTGCCATAAATTATACAAAATAAAATCAATGTGGAAGGGGAAAC
>JAODFY010242313.1:0-16198 GCA_027580055.1 Paracaudina chilensis | reverse complement strand
TTCACAATATCAAAGGGATGTAGATGAAACACCAATGGGACAGACAATAACAGGTTAATTATTCCCAAATAGCCCCATCTATTTCAACAGAGTCTCTAAAATTAAGGAATATTTGAAATATTGAAATATTACTTTGTCAAATGAAATCTTTCTTTTATTTCGTTTGAATATTCATTCCAGCCATTAGATGGAACCCTAACCCGCTCAAAATCTAGTTATATACACGTATGTTTCTTTGTATAATATAACAAGAACCTTCATAATTTTGCTTGAATATAAAGATAATATTTGAGCTTATGCTTATTGTCCTAATATGTACTTTTACTTATTTTGTACTGTCTCGCAAGTGAATCAGTCCTTGAGATGTTCAATAACTGGTTTTCTAACTGTTTGTGACTGTCGTTAAAATTACAAATACTTTTAAAACATCTTGCATAAGAGGGCACTCCGAAGGCGATGTTTTTATACTTTTGTAGTAGCAAAAGCAAAAACCTAAATACTCTCTGAAAATATATGTTTTGCTATATCCAAGCATACCGTGTGTAACAGAGATTGTAGCGACCGAATTCATGAAGAGCGCCATCTATTTGTGAAAATACACTCTTCAATCTGGCCGGTTGCATTACAGAGGTATTGGCAACATAGTTTCGTGAAACTGGGTTAAATACAATTCTTATATGCTGAAAGTAAGAATGGTTTACGATAGGGTGAATATAGGCCAAACCCATGTATTTATTGTTGGTTGATACTGTTGTTAGTCACCGTATTACAGTTAACCATACCGAAGTTATACTATTATTCAGTGTGTTGCTGTTAAGTTAACATTACAGTGAGCCATCATCATTAACATCATCGTGATATTACTGGATATCATAAAAAAAATAATGAATTTCAAAGAGATAAAAGAAGATGAGTTGACAATAAGCAATATGCTATCCTTTATGAAGTGATATACTTATAGAGATATTCAATTGGTTGTAGGAAGTATATGCTATAGTTCAAAAACCTTCATTTATAATGTTGGAACAATCTCATTTATCACTTTTGCAAGAAAAACAAAACAAAGTTAGTATCGACTTTACCCTTCTACCTTCGCCCTTCTAAATACAATAAATTGTGACGTCAAATGTATAAACTGAAGGTCAAATTGCGCGCTGTGTGATAGTTTTAACACGAAAATGAATACGATTTTATCTGTAAATGTGTGAGTTATTCGAGTTGGTTGGCGTAAGAAACGATGACAAATGTTTAATGTGCAAGTTTGGATCCACATAGGTTGAAAGCACTGTTCATAAATTAATAAAAGAAGCTTACTTCTAATATATGGGATGATATATGGCTTTGTCTGGCTAGCAAATAAACAATACTAATATACACTAATATACACTAATATACACATGGGATGTTGTTCTTTGGGTGCAGAATCTCGCCATGATGTGGTACAGGTACTCTTGGTTCTTTTTTTTTTGTTTTTCAGTGTCTTGTGTTACAAGGCGATTAACGCATGTTCAAGGGTTCTGGTCCATCACCATTTTGTCCCTTTTAGTCCCTTTGACCAGAACCCTTTTGTCCCTTTTGTCAGATATGACCTAAATTGCTGAATTTTCTCATTTGGTAGCCAAAAATTACCCTCCCTAGATATTTTGCATGGTAACATTTTGGCCATTTGAACCATTTTTTGTTAATTTGTATCTAAATAGTATCTAACTTGTTGAACTTTTTACCATTTCATTTTCAATGATGCTTGCCATCCAAATTAACCTTAAATATTAAAACCATACAACGCAAGTTGATCAAACATGACTGCTATTTAATTTGACAATCATACGATGTGAAATGTAGAATTTTTCAATTTGGGGGCCAAAAGTTGTATTTTACACAAAATTACCCACTAAAATTTTTTAATTACGAAACATTTCCTTTATTTCAATATTTGTTTTTGAAATAAAATAAAATCACACTTCACAGAAACTGGGACCTCAGTACTTAGTGTAGCTTTACCATAAGGTACCCCTGATTTGTCGCTATACTTACCCCACACCGACAGCTTTCATTATTACCGAATGTCATATATAGCTTCAACAGTAAATTGACCATAACATGTTATCTCTATGGGTACGATAAGATAAGAACACAGCCAAAGTATTCAAGAGGAACAGAAAGCGAAAATGAAAGATAAACGCTACAAACCATTTTACATTCAGTTAATAATTAACTACGGTACTGGTTATTGTTATGAACAGAAAAGAAAGTTATGTTCGAGTTTCGGTAAGGCGGCGATATGTCATTGCAATAGTTTCATGCTGGTCAGTTGCCTCGTTACGTGAGATAAATTAATCAAAGAAAATCTCGAATATGGATATCTTGTTAACTTTTGTATTTTCACTTTTTCTTGCATTTCCCCCATCGTCTGGTGCCACTGACTGTGATTGATATTGTAAAGATGTACCGACATCAACTGAATGTTACGTCAGCACAGGCTGTGATATTTCATTTCCAGATATTTTATTTTCACATATATATACATATATATACTTGAAATGGATTTCACTGAAATGTCAAGCCGGGATTCTGAGCCAGATTTCTCTTACAGTGGAGAATTCACATCCAATCCTCTCACATTCGACCGTTATGCGTTTCAAATTGAATATGAGTACAGTGATGTGAATTATTATTATTACTCTTTTTCGTTCGGCATCAGTGCCGTTACACCACGAGACTCCGGAATTGCAGGAACCATTGATTGCGCATGCAACAAAACTTTGTTCTCTATACAATATATTCACCGTCCGCACCTCCCGATTGCGTTATTGAAGACATGCCATCTATCTCACAGAGCAAATATCGCTTGACTTGTTCAATCGAATAAGCTTATCCTCCTGTTGATGTTAACATTATCTCACCAGAAAAATGTTCTTACCAGAAAACAAACTCATCAAACAACGGAGTTAAAACAGTCTCCGTTGAGATCGGTTCGTGTGATTGTGATACCATTTTATTCTGCGTCGCTAACCAAAGACAAACAGATTTTTTATTGGATGAATCATATTCAGAAATTTGTTATTTTGACATGAGGGATTGTTACCCTCAAGGTAAGACTTTGAAAGTATATTTCTCTGTAACTTTTTTTGTTTGTTTTTTCTTGAATTTACACGAAACACGAGTTTCATCATATATACAAGTAATAGTATATATTCAAAAAGAGGGACTCAATTAAGCTACAAAATTGTTACTAATAAACTAAAAGAAATATTATATACAAACGTAGACTATTAATGATTGAATCACTAATCCAGAGTTCAATAATGGAAGCAGGGTTAGCAGGCACGGGGGCACCTTTTCCCCCAATTTCTAGCAGCACTGGGGGACGTGTACTCTCCACTTTTTTAGAAAAATAACAAATGGGCCCATTTTTAAAACTAAATTGTCACCCTCTTTGTAATTAAAACGTGTCCACTTTGCAACAATTTGTGCCTTTTTGCCACTAAAGGCATTCGGTGACCGATATGTAATAATTGGGTGTGGCACATATCTATTTTCAACTATTTTCGCGCCCTAAACGTGCACATATGCATAATTGTTCAGCGGTATAGTAAGATGCTTACAGCTTGAGTACCCAATGTGAGCTGAGCACACAGTGGTTATACATCTGTATATTGAGCACGGTCAGCCCGCAAGCATTTCGTTGTAAGCTGCATCGCAATACATTTTTGGCGCCAGGCCTATATCACACAAATCGTGTTGTAGGGGAAAAAATTGTGTATGTCGCACAAGACGCAATCATGTCTGGCCCGTAGTATACATTGGGGGATGGGTGTGGAAAGAACACTTTTTTCAAAGCATCCGACACCCACTGCTTCGCGATTAGCACGCACCTCGCGCAGGCGTTACTGTAATTCGTCTCTGAGTCTATAGTACCCTTTTATGTCGGTGCCACCCCACCCCCAGCCCAGATTTAAACTGCTTTTGCCACCCCGTTGATGAGCGCAGTAAAAAAAATTGCATTGCCCTCAGTTTGCGATATGAAGAATTTTTTAGGAGAATGCCACAAATAACCTTCATAATTAGATCCTCTTTGAACTGTAAAACGTATTTCGTCATCAACCTATGAAAAAACGTGGTGGTTAATCTTTTGCCAGTCAGTTAGTAAAATTTTGAAATGTTTGTGATGCCACTCAGTACCATACAGTGGCGAGTAGAAAATCAAAATAAAATACTGAGAATGAGAACTGGTAATCAAAACCGGATGAAACGGGGGAGTTGGAAAGTCGGAAATACGATCCATGGAACCTATGACGGCTTCACTCTCTCTCACGGCGATAAATATATTTCTGTTGAACTTAGGTATACTTCAGCCTTTAGTTAACTAGGATATATTAACCTCGAAAATGTGGTTTCTAAAATACTATAAATTTTCATTAAACGGTAAAAGCGTAAATTTTGTACATGTTTAGGACCGTGATAATTGAAATACTTTCTGTGTACTTCACTCGAATTTCTGTTCTGTTTAACCACAAGGAGTTAACGAAGAACCAGTCATTTTAAGCCCAACTACACAAGTAAAAGATCGTGCTGTTATATAGATCAAGAAAAATACAAAGCGGTCGTGGGTACAGATTGGTCTCGAGAGCAAATCTTTCCCTTGATAAGTTGACAAAACTTTCTTTGCAAAAAAATTTGCTGATATTTTTCTAATAATGTCTACATTTGGAGACCCCCAAACTGCGATTTACTATCAGGGCTATACATAACTGGACTCAATAGAGCATATTACAAGGTACAGATGTAAACGATGTTGTGCACCATGTATGGAAAAATACATGAAACTCAGTGTAAAACGGTGTCACGATAAATTAATACTAAAAGGAATTCCATAGCGCTTAGAATTTTGACTGATTATTCTGGGATTTTCTCGAATTGTACTACCTTGACAGTTTGGCCAATAACCAAAAATAGGAACCATGGTTTCCATCATCCTTTGATTAAACCTTACTTTTGTTACTAACGAAATATAGGTTTTAAATGCATTTTTCATTTGGTGTATAGTTTTTTGGCTTATGGTGCATTTTTCATAATCAACGGACTGTAATATTGATTGCTCTTTCTGCATCATTTCTTTAAACCACACATGAGTTACTCAAACCCAGCAACATTTTCTCATATAAATTAAACAGAAACAGTACTATAGTGTAAATATGAATACTTGTTTTGTTTTTGCAGTGATCTTAAATTTCACTTTCTTTGCTGAAAAAGCAAGTTAGATTTAAAAGCAACTATATGAAAATTGATGTTAAAAAAATAAAATGGAAAAATGATTGGTTAATTGGTTGTTATATTTCTATCATACCTGTATTTTATCCATCTTCACAGTAAATACAATCATGTTTCTATACATCAATAACTCGCAACTGTCCAAAGAAATCTGGCACAGAAAAGATGAATTATTCAGCATCGCATGTCATGCTTATAACGCCGTATCTATTTCGGATCTTTTTTGGAGAGCACATGGAAATATAAAGACCAATTCAACAAAGAAAACGACGGAAAACAGTGACACATTTAACGTTACATCTAATTTGGATTATCATCCCACGGAAGAGTCGGAAACTATAACGTGTTATCTTGCGTTTCCCGGAGGCCGTAATACTTTGAACGCGAGTGTGACTATCAACACATACGGTAAACAGATATTTCTTATTGATCATTGTTATTTGTTTAAAATGTTAGTAACGCAGTGGGAAATACTTTGTCCAATCTGGAAAGGGGTGAAAAACGTACAAACATCCGTCTTTTCGGGTGGGTTTCCAGAAATGGCAAAGTATATTCACACCCGTTATTGGCTTGTTTTATGCAGTAGGTCCGCTTACTTTGCACGCGGGCTCGTCACTGTACAACTTACCTCGTTTTTACGCCAGCTAAAAACCAGCGGAAACCCCCTCCCGGGCTTACATCTCATCGGGATGTGTTGAGAAAATATATCCCAATAACAACCAAAAAAAAACTCAAGAAATGACTAGGTCCGCTGATCCAGAACACCAATAATGCAGTGGATCATACACGTTCAATTTTAATGAAGCCTCCGGCAGCATTTGAGATGTTACATAAGCATTTGTAACCAGTGTTGAGTAAGCCTAAGCATTAAGTATTTCTTTTCAATTATAAGTACTTCTCTTGACATTTCTAACTATAGAAATATAATTTTCGAGCAATATCCATTCCGAAATGTCACAAAAGGCACCGATATGCAATAATCATTAGGCCTATATGTAACTTTTGTCAATAATGATGTATTCCCGGAAAGACGGATTTTGAGAATTTTGAGTTAATGGCCTTAAATTAACCTTTAATTACCTTTGACCCAAAGTTACTGGTCACCACTAATGTTCCCATACGTTAATATCATTACATCTATGATTCACTCCAATTCATGAAAAACTATTTGGCCAAATGTGACCTCTTTACGACCTTTGACCTCAAATCGCTGAACACCACGAAGGTACCACTCCTTAGAAGCATGTACGAGGAGAAGCATTTTGAAAAAGTGTGGACAGTTAGGTTGATAAATGGATGGATGAATAGATAGATCAATAGATAAATAACCTCTAAATGACCTTTCTACTCAAATCCCGGATAGATAGATAGATAGATAGATAGATATATAGGTACATAGATGGATGGATGGATGGATAGATAGATAGATAGATAGATAGATAGATTGTTATGACTATAATTATTCATATCAATTTAACTACAGAGTTATCAAATTTGTCTCTGACTATCAACATTGGCAAAGAAAATGTTACCACAGACATTTACGTGACCAGAAATCAGACCATAATTGCTACCTGCGTCGTACTGGCAGCTCGGCCAAAAGCGTTTATTTACTGGCGGTTTGGTAC
The DNA here is from genome assembly GCA_027580055.1 of Paracaudina chilensis. Taxonomy (NCBI): domain Eukaryota; kingdom Metazoa; phylum Echinodermata; class Holothuroidea; order Molpadida; family Caudinidae; genus Paracaudina; species Paracaudina chilensis. The sequence goes on along the minus strand of JAODFY010242313.1, from coordinate 9,299 downwards.
AAATATTGGCCTGAGTGAACATGATACTACAAGACAGCTAAACGGGACATTTGATACGTTTTCAACGACCCGATATATCATGCGTGGAAATACCGAAGATCAACAACTTACATGCATTGCTAAACTTGCAAACACCAACGTGACTGAGGAAATAGGGAGAATGATTCATTTCCTTGGTAAGAAACTTTATTAGATTGTAAATTACATGATTCATTAGGTTTGTTTTATGAAACATGTGAAACTGAGTGATCAAACTGAGACTGTTGTGTATTGTGTTTTGCAAATTAACTAAGTGTGATAAATTGGTAATATGTTTTCGATTTAGTAATTAATTGAAGGTAATCTTTTATATTTTAATTAATAAATATTTTTTCACAAGACACAAAGTATCACTTTATTAGTTTTATTTATTGAATAATGATTATTTTTCACCTTAACAGTTCCACCAACCATGCTGCTAACTATAAATAACTCACAGCTGTCCGACAAAATGTGGTATAAGAAAGATGAATTACTAAACATCAAATGTCATGCTAGTCAAGTCAAACCTATTGTGGATCTTTTATGGAAGTCACGTAGAAATATAACTCAAAATACAACAAATATCATCATAGAAAACAAAAACATGTTCAACATTACATCTAGTATGAATTACCTACACACGGAAGAAGTTGAAATTATAACTTGCTATGCTTCCATTCCTGGAGGTAATCAGAGCTGGGATACGAGTGTGACTATCAACACATACGGTAAGACTTTCTTTCTTATTTATCGTATTATTTTAAAAGATCTAGTAAACACCAACCATGATGTTATTGTTATCATACTTCATGTTTTTTAAATCTATGTTAAATATACTAAAACGATAATTTGATATCAGAAATTCCATCCGTTATCAATCCGTTATCCGTTATCAATGATGTATGTTACTTATAACATTACCTGTACATTACAATTAATGTATTTCTTGTTTAAGTACAGAGTTAGCAAATATGTCTCTGATTATCAACATTGGAAAAGAGAATGTTACCACAGACGTTTATGTGACAAGAAATCAGGAGATAGTTGCTACTTGCGTTGTAGAGGGTGCTAGGCCAAAAGCTTTCATTACATGGCGATTCGGTACATATGATGGTCCTACTGGACAAGAAAGTAGAATAAAGGAAAATAGGACATTTGATACGATTTCTATGATCAGGTATATCATACGAGGAAATAACGAAGGTGACCAAAATCTTTCTTGCACTGCTACACTCGAGAACACAACTGTAATTGGGGAAGTTGAGAGACAAATTCATATTCTTGGTAAGAAACATTTTAAAATTCAAAACGAATCTAAATCCACAACATAAAGAAGTAATTTTGTTATTGAACTTTAAAAATGATAACTTGCTATGTTTCCATTCCTGGAGGTAATCGGAGCTGCGATACGAGTGTGACTATCAACAGCTTTAACCCTTTAAAACACGGTTTAGGTGTTGATCGAAATAAATTAGAATCCATGAAAAGTATATCATGCCGCTTCTTAATCTTAATAAAAATGTAGAAACAGTACATTAGTGCATTGCACGTATTAGCTAGTTTAATTATCACATACATATTCAAATGTATTATAAAAATGTATATACCATTGATAAAAATATATATATATATATTTATAATGCACTAAACGTGTGCTATCACGCTTCTGAATTTACAGATTTTCCAGCCGTAATTCTCTTAATAAATGGTGCATTTCCTAAAGAAGGCAAGACGACAAATATCGACGAAAATAAGGAAATAAAAGCCACGTGTAGTGTCCATAAAACTAACATGAATTTAACTCTAACATGGATTTATGATTCAAAGATCATTGACGAAACAAGTATTCGTGGCAATCCGCAGTTCAATCACGTTGAATCATTTAATAATGGAATGAAAACAATTTCGATTGAGTTGACTTTTCGAACTAACACCAGCGATCAAGGAAACATTACGTGTATTGCTGAAGGTCCGCATCAGAGCGAGGTTCATCAGCACGTCACGTTCAAAGTTATGGGTATGTGTATAAAAAATGTATGTGTATTTGAATTTGATATACACCGATGTTGTGATAGCGAAATCGTTAAGTAGGTTTCTTTACTGCCAGTGTCAATGCTCATATAAATTATCCTAACGTAACGAAAGATTATATGATAACTTGTACAAATAGAAACCGTCTGCTACCGCAGTATTCAATTTATAAAGGCAGCGACGTCACGACGGACTGAGTAATGGTGTGTAATTATCATGCAATTATCATGCAATTATTCGGTATAATTTATCTCCTTAATTCTATTGTTTCAATGAATAAATTCACAGGAAATCTTTATAAAGAGGAAAACAAAGAGGATATTGCAGCAAATACATTATATATTTATGTGATCCTTGCTTCGATTGTGTTTCTGCTTATTTGTTTACCAGTAATTTGGAAGAAGCTTAAGGGTGAGTAATAGATCCCATATTTACGTCTTTTTCGTTTTGGTATATGAATAGTGATTGTATGTATCAGTGAAAGTATAACATGTGTTCAATATGTTTTGTTTTATTTTATTCCGAGGGATTACAAAAAGGGGATATATTATAAATTATATAATGTGTTTTGGTAAAAAAGAATACACACGTTTTGTTCATATCGACTGAAGTTTTCATTAATATAAATACGGTCGAATATGTTTCTTACTTCCTAGGTAATTGGAAGCTGCCATGTGCAACGTAAGTAGATCGACAACTCATAGTTAATATTACATTAATATTTGGAATTAATACAACCTGCAGCGTAACTGTAATGGGGGCATAGGGTGGTCCCCTTTCTAGGGTGGTCCCCTCTCGCGCTTTTAGAAATTGTGTCGGTATATTCATGACTTTGTCCTCAAATTATGTACACTGTCGGTACATTTTGGTCACTATCGCTCCCACATTTTTCACACCTCATAGTTACGCTTCCGTTCTTTTACTTTTGTATTGCAGTAACCGTTTCCTTGGTGATGCGTATCCTGATTTACAGTCTGTAAATAAACCTCAGCTAGAAGTAGCCATGACCAGAATTTCAAGCAATTTTCAAGATGGTATACACTTTTACTGGTATCTTGGTTGAAAAATAAAATCAACGTGATTGAATATAGTTATTTTTAAATTTTGTTTTATAATTTTGTTTAATCGTGCAAGAATGTCAGGCTTGTAGAAAAAGTAACATTTCATGTGGTTTAGTCTCATGTGTCTTAAACTTCTACCTGTTGTATCATGTAATGATAAACACTGCAACAAAGGACATACCAAAATCACTCAGTTTATGTAGCGTCTGTTTTTTTTTTCATTCTAAAAAGTACAAAGTGGGTTCATATTGTGTTACACACTTCCTCCGGGTTCCAATGGATGCAAGTATGTATTAGATTGTTCAAGTTTATAACTTTCTTGGGTTATTGCTGTTACATAATTCCTAATTCCAACTGCATTCTTATAGGAACCGTATGTTTATTTGGACATTATTCCACATTTAACAGTCTCATATTTCATTTTGCATCTTAGACATCGACGACCCGCTGTAAGTGTTGTACTCTCTACTTTCTAATATACATGGTTCATAGTTGTATAATATATTTCATTGATGATTTATAGAGAATAAAATCTTAATTAGTTCCTTAAAATGATGGACCAATACGTTCACTTGGGGTTATTCCTTGCTACATAGTCTGACGATCAAGTTACCCAATAAACTTTACACCTACTATGCTTACATTATTTTTTCTATTATTTAAGGATGATTTATTTCCACGGATTTTTAAACCAAATTTTCTGATGTTGTTACATAATTGAAGCAGCACGACTAAATAAAGATATTCCCCTAAATATATATATTTATAATCAGGCAACATCGGCTATGAATAATCGATAGCTGGAAAGGCAAATTTAGTGAAACAATGTACACTGCAACAATTTAATATAATTTACAAACAAGCATGTATCGCAGTTACATGGAATTTGTTATATATTTTATGTACCGATATTTGAAATTCTCTAACGTATCACAACGAAACAGATATGCCTATCGGCATGAGAAGGCCACGATATCATAAATGACAACTTACAATATAAGGAACTGTCATTGGCCTTGCTGATTTAGGATTTAGTAGTAAATAAATTATAAATATAATTTCATATTTTATATCGAATAGGGCGGAGGAGCAAATCCTTTCACGGAAATCAAGTAAGAATTTATCAATTTACCACACCTCTAACATGCTTATATGTTAATTGTTAGTATTTGAAAAGGTCATGCTATCATTGTATTGTACCATCGTCCAATATAATTCTATAAACGTTATTTGTACACTCATTGCATAAAATAAATTTCTTTGTCAATCTGAAGTAACACATTCATATAATTCTTTATTGATCAGGTGCGCAGAAAATCCTTCCCAATCCACCCAGGTAAGTAATTCGTAATGCCCGATGTGCAACAAGAAAAGACGACGTTAAATCCTGATCATTATAAACTTATTCTAGCTGTTTCAGATCATAAAGATGACGCAACAATCCCTGTACGTAAATGTAGGCTAAATGTTTAATATTTTTTTGTTGTATAATATCTGCTTTCTCCGTAGGTTATTGCCTAAAGTACCAAATGATGATCAAGACGATTCGGAAAATTCTGATTCTTCAGAAAGTAAGTTTTATATTTTTCGGAATTCCGGGATAAGACGGAATTCCGGGTGAGGTTACACACCCAGCTTGTAAAACAGATGCAATATCAACACCATTAATCAAACGAATCATGGGCGCCGATCCTAGGGGCCTTAGCTTACCGAAGGACACTTTTCAATCGATGTTAAATACTGTTAGAGGTGATTAACATGTAAATTTGCATATTCAGTTAATTCACGTACTGATTTATTCCGCGCTGATCTTAGTAGTTTCATATAATTTCACATTATATCTCTTTCAGATTATTACACTACAACAGATAATTCAACTACTCAAAGAAAAATGTTTAATGAGAAAGATATCTGTTTAATTGTAAAGTTAAAGACAGGTTTAGTTTACACGAGATGGATGGGGACCATAAATGCCACCAGGAAATCTAAAAAGTGTGCTGTCTTTACAGTTCTCACAGGTTTGCTACTAGAACTGAATTAAATAATAACATAAAACAATAATTAATGTGTACCATAAACCTTGCTAGCAAAGTATTTTCGTCATATTATAGTATTCAAATATTTACGGAACTATTGGTAGGTTTTATTGACAAAGTTGCATTAGTTGATAGCTTAGCATAACAATAACATACCATGCATGTACTCGTTCACTGCTATTTTGTTAATATGAATAAATTATATAAATATTATAATTTTTTAATTTTCAAATCAAACACTATTTTTCATATTTTCTAACATTAGATGAAAATATAAAAAAGAAAGTAATCCATTGGAACCAATTCATTAAAAGGGTTCTTGATTTACCCCGAACCGATCGTCTTATGAAGATCGAAGGCGCAGGAATCATGAAAAGTAAATAATTTATTTAATTATAATTGCACTACATCGTTACACTATGTGGAATTCTTGGTGAACATCGGAATTGTAGTCGCATACTCGGGCGAAAGTTGTTTATACATTTTCACCAACCAGAAAACCGAGCGGGTTGTGATTCTATGCCTGATTAAGGTGCAATGCTGTCTTTGAAATGGTATATGCAAAATCATTGTTAGATTCAGTGACGGATATGACAACAACTAGATCTGAGTTGATCTCACTAATGTTTAGGTCCTCATAACTTGTAATCTGACCTTGTCAAGTTATATTTTTACACGGTTTTTAGCCTTTTACCTCTGTTGACCTGACATCAACCATAAACAACAGGGACCAGTTTAGCATTACGGGGAACAATTATGAAGTTTGATAACTGAGCGAAAGTATAAATAATACCTTCTTATATACCTCAAATGACCTCTGGCTTGGAAAAATTCAATAGGTACCGTACTCCTTATGAGAAATATACATACCAAATCTGACTAGGTATTGTTGTATTATCTCATCGTGTCTTATGAAACACATACATACACACGCCAGCATGACTGCATATATTCCATTTGCCTGAAACATATATTGATTATATGTTATTCCCATTAAATTTGTGGGTTCGTTAACATTTTTATTCTTAGGAAACCTACTTCTCATACAGGAGCACAACATATGCGAAACTCTTGAAAGTAGACTGGACATTGAACCTGAATCTTCCAAGAAACCAATGCGTATGTTAGAAATCCTCAAACATATAACGGATATTCTAGAAGGAATGGAAATGATTCAATCTTATGGGGTATGTTTTCCAAGAATACCTTGGAGGGATGTTGCATACTGGGGTTATTTTTTATTCTTACTAATTACTTGTCATCATTCACATTCACACTGTTCCTTGCGAAAATAATTTAGAAATCCACACTTTTAAACGAATAAACAATAATATTTATCCTTTATTTTATATTATAATTATTAATACTTTTTTTCTTGCCACATCATGGTCGTAGCCACAAAGTAAGGTCTTTCACCAGGCACTTAACAAATCCGGATTCAGGCCTCAAACATTTACACCCCCCCCCCCAAAAAAAATAACTGAAAAACATACGAAATATAATTTCTTGTATGTTTCTAAATTCTGTATTTGTTTTGCGTACCTCAGAAATCTAAGAATAGGTGATACGCTAATTTATAGTATAGAAAAAAAAACATAGATGCATAAATGATATTTTATTTTACAATTTTTTTATTTAAACAGTTTCTGCACCCAGGAATATCCCCAAAGAAAATTTTAGTAACCAATGAAGGTCATTGTAAACTGTACGATTTCTGTCTCTCAGAAGATGCACCGAAAATAGTTTCACTCAGGAAAGCGGAGGTTTGTGTAATATTTTTTTTTTAAGTTTTCACTAAAATGAATATAATAACTTAATTTAGTGATGAACATCTTGTCATTATTTTTCATTAAAATGTTTCACTAAAAAATAACCAAATTAGTATCTCAACGTCAATTGTGTGATTTTTAAAATTAATAGGCCTCAAAACATGTACGGATACATTTGAATTATCACTAGCGATGAATTCTTTATAACCTAAGGCAGTGTTTTCCAACCATTATACATGGCATCATTAATCTTAAATTAAATTTACGATGTGCTTGTATTGGGATGCTCTTTTTCAGATGTCGGTCTCTCTCAACGACTTTGCGCCAGAAGTCTTGCGTCGATTTGAATATACACAAGCCAGTGATGTGTGGTCTACGGCAAGTGTAATTTGGAAATTACTTACAGGTGGTGAGCACATAAAGGGAAATATTACGAATAAGACAAGTATTATACAAATCACATAAAGTTATTTGGTATGTTTTAATTTAACATCTAAAAAATGTTTTATAATTTGAAGAACGTTTTCAAATCATTCCAAATCATCTAAAATTTCGCGAGTGTATAATATGTGGTATTGGATGTTATGCTTTTCACTTTTATTTTAATTTATCTGTGAATGTTTAATTTGACTTTTTTCAAAGGAATTCCACCATTCCCTGCAGACTACGACTCATTAAGTCCAGACGAAATACTACCCATAACTACTTCCGATATAAAATACGAAGAATTAAGGTAGTGGTGTATATTTTGTTAAATAATTTAAAGAAAATACAAATTTTAGGGTTTTCATTTCTTCTTTAATGTATTAATGATATTTTCAGGATCAATCTTTTACTGGAGTGTTGGAGCCAGGAAGAAAAATTGCGCCCACAAATTCGTCATCTGAGGGAATCATTTCAAGAGGTACATGTATTACAACAGTTATAACAGTACCAAACAGATAAACCACTGTTTCACTATTATTATATACATTTCATTTTTGTTATTGTTTACTGTCATGGGCGCAAATCCCGGTTGCAAGGGGGTCGATCGCCCAAACCAAATAATTATGTGGCCATTTTGCCCCCTCAAAAAATAATAACAATACAAATAAATAAATATATAGACAAAACATTTATAACAAACTATTTCAATACTTGTTAGTAACATTTGAAGACAAATAATACATGGGCCAACAGATGCAAAAATGCTACAATTATTCGAAAAATTAAGCAAATTTTAGGGAGAAATGTTCGCGCGCGAATATACCTAACCGGCGGCCTAAACTTTACCAAATATCTAATATGTTAAGTTTTGACCAAACAAAACATATATGAGGGTCAAACGTAGACATAAACTGCTAGGATGTTTAAGGTAATAAAACGAACGCAATGTTGGGGCGTTTCCTGCGCGTTCTCGAGTTATCTATGTATGGAGTTATCAGATATAGATATTATCAGTAGCCTACTAGTGGCCACAGGGAAACCTGAAATACCGATTTCAATTGGCGCTATTGTTGTGTCCCCTAATCACACTTGGCGACGCCTGTTACAAGTATATTCGATTCATTTGCAATCACCTGGGATACTTATACTGGAATGTGCATATTACATTTGTTAGGTTTTGGAATCACTCGCCACCTATGAGAGACCAAGAGCGGACTTATACACATCAATGAAGACAAAGAGTGACGGAGTATATGAAGGGAAATATACAGCAATTGACGGTAACGAAGATGAAGTGAAATACCACGCGTACGATAGTTACGGACCATTGAACTAAATAGTGCTTGTCAACCGGTCCGGATTTTTCAAAGCTCTTCACCTGCACTCACAGGGTTGTTGTCATTCATGGTTCTAAACAAAGAATTGTTGCAGTGAAAACATATATAATAGCTTTAGTATGTAATGCATTGTTTTACAGAACGCCATGATGATAAATAGTGCTACACGGAGGATCAGCATGGAAACAAAAATAATTCTCATTATTTTGCGTCATACCTGAAAACTCGTTCGACTCGTCTAATCGAGTTACAATAGTTGAACTATGAACAGTTCGACTGGCCGAAACGTCATTAAAACGTCACAACTCGAGTTACAAAAAGTAACCAATTCTATGAGTCGGTTACTTGAGTAGCCTACGTATGACGCAAATTACGTCATTTTCTATCAGTAGTAGAAATGGTACAAAATTGTAATTAGGGTACCAAATGGACAAATGATACGATATACCAAAGTGAGTTAGTAAGAGACATTTATAGAAACTACCAACAATGCAGCGATCAGTGTTTAGATCAGTATTAATATGACAAAATACTATCAAAGCCATATGTTGGCGCCGAGCGTATAAAAAATGGATTTAGATACCCCTAAGATGATCAAAGATGACCCTCCTCGGGTTT
>JAODFY010242202.1:0-15226 GCA_027580055.1 Paracaudina chilensis | reverse complement strand
AGCATAGCCTACTTTATTAGTATTACAGGGCCTAGCCTAGTCCTAATCATAATATGAATGCACTGTAAAATACCCCTAGGCCTATTCATTAGGCAGTAACGGGTATATGCCTACTGCCTAGGCTACAACAATATTATTGTTTCATTTCAATTTGTTTTCATTGTAGGCACAAAGCTACATGTATGCCTAGTATCAGTATCTGAAATGGTCCATGTACATATTACAATCAATGTTGTGGCATATCCTCATGAGGATAAATATGACAATTTACTGCCTGGGCTAATTTAATGTTAGAAAATTATGTAGAGCTATTATGCATTATGCCTATTCATTACATTATTTTCCCAAATAATTTCAACTTATTTACAAATGTCACTTTTCATGGGGTGTGTTAATTGCATTGGCACAGGAATCTGAGCATCCCAACATCGCTGTATGATGACAGTCAAGTATTCTTGCAGTGGGCAATGTATATAAATACTATAGTATAGTTATAATGTATGTACATTATGCTTGATATACACTGCAAAGAAATTATAGACGTCAATGGTTGATCAGTAGGAAAATGTTTTTGTTGTCAAGGACAAAATAACATAATGCCATATATTAGGTAATAAAGATTTTGTGACGTAAATTTCAAACTGATGCCAGTGGTGGATACAGTAAAACTGTCTTTCATTCTTATGGATTAATGTTATTAGCCCTGGGTATATTAGATACAGTTCATTGTGCCCAATGTGCCCTTCAAACATTTCAGGCATTTAATGTCTCAAAACTGAAAACAGGCCTAACAGGATATTGAAACTCTGGGATAGCTTCTTCCCCATAAAATAGAGCAGATTTATTTAGATATTCTGTAACATTTGTCAATATTTTAAGAATTCCGAACACATATCGGTTAGTACATTGTAACTTATCTGTGCATTTTTGTTGGAATTTTTATTTTCAGATCCAGAAATATAGAAAACGGAGACAAAGAGGACCAACAATGGCTGTTGAAGATGTAAGCGCTGCAGATTACCTGGACCTTTTGTTTAATGAGAATGAAGGTGTCCTGGCCCCAGAGGAATTTTATGACGATAGTTTTAAAGATGTAAAAATGGATGTAAGTTTTGATTTTTCTTCTTAGAGAAGACAATTTTCTAGCTGTTAGGAAACAAGCATCTCTGCGTAATTTGGTGGCAAATTTGGCCTTGATGGGTTATTTATTGAATATGATGCAGTTATAAAAAGGCTAATAAGTAACATTAAAGGCTAAATAAGAAAAAAAAATTCCTTTCCCCAATAAAATTATTTTTGTATTTAAATTTATCAATGAGACAATTTTTTTTTAATTGTTCCTTCAGGACAACCCCGGTTTGTTGACAGATGACTTTTTGAACAATATGTTCAACATGGAGGACACAGAGTTGTTGCAGCTAACCCAGGGAATGCTGTCCCCAGACCCCAGCTGCCGGTCCCCCCTTTACAGTGATAGTGGCATTTCAGAGGAACACGGTTCTCCCTTCAGCCTGGACAGTCAGTCCATTCCTAGCCCTCCTCAGCTCATCCCAGAACTGCCCCTAGATCAAGCGATCATGATCGACACGAGTGACGTTTTTGATGTCCTTTCGAATGAAGACCCAATGTTTTCCGACAAACCAACTGTGAGCCCTTCATCATCAACCTCTTCTTTTTCAAATGATGGATCCACAGAACTCTCTGCTGCAGGTAAAATGTTACAGATAATAAACAGTTAAAGGTGAGGTTGCAAGTAGCAAATCCTACCAAAAAATTAGATTTTCAATTGGCTCAGTTGAATACTTCTAAAACTATGAATGGACACTTCCCTATTGTAATAACCTTAAATACAACTACAAACACCTCAGTGAGAAAGTTTACTAGCATGTTCATTAAATTAGGAATCTGTGAGTTCTTGGTGTCACTGGAAACTCATGTGAATTCACTACTTGCAACCCCACCTTTAACAGTATTTGTTCACAGAACTTGTTTGTTTGTTTTATTTAATCCTCCCTTGTGGGAACTCGGCAGGCTCCTACCGGAGCATAGACGCCAAGCTGGCAATGCCAGTCTCATACGACAACGAACAATTTTTTTAACGTCTATGATTGAGGAAGAGCAGATAGGAGACTACAATCCAGAAAACTAGCCGACAATTTTCATATCGGAGCTGGCATTCAAACCCACGACCTCATGGCTTGGAGACGCGGACCGTTACCACTTTGCCATAAATGTGCAAATTGTTTGGATCATAGATATAAACATCCTTCAAGCTGCACAGTTTCGTTGCAATTTACACAAACAACAAAAAGAGACCAAATCTATTTGCCTCAAGTAGGGCTCAAAATTAACGGTTGTCCGCTTGATGTGGACAAGTAATTTTTACCTGAAGCAACCAAAATTTGTTTCTTAGTTGTCCACCGGGACAAATGGTTTCATTGTATTTGTATTTTTTGTGCAAAAGATGATGCTTAAAGCAAATTTTTTTTTAATATATATTTTTGCTTTCCATATACTTGCAGTGATTTTAAATGCATCAGACATTGTTTCATCAACCCACAACTATTGTGCTTCAGCCAAAATAAAGGAATTGCTTCCACTGACCATGAAGGATGCCTCACAGGACATCACCTCTCCCACACAAGAAGTACGTAATCTGTAGTATGAATACCTCTTAATATTTAATGGTATTTGTTTCTATTTGACTATTGTTGCTGAATTTATCAACCATCTTTAATCCCAGTTTGATTGTTGTAATCATACTTAAATGGATAAACCTAAGGTTTAAATCTGGCTATACAGTATTGTCATTAACATTATGATAAAAAATATTGTAAACCATAAACACAATATACAGATATGTTAAGGTAGTATATAACTTATAATGTGCCAAGTCAGTCTTAAAGCCAAAAGGTGGCATAGCACATAACAAGTGACTTCCGTGTGTCACCCAAAACTCAAGTGAGTTATTAACATAAGGGTATTTCTTGTTTTTGTAGTGTTCAACTGCATATAAAGTTGATAGAACATAGACACTTTCAATGGAATTGTTTCTTTTTTTCAAATGAGCATATTCAATAAGAACCTCAATGAAATGTTACTAAATTGGCAGATTTTGCCAAGAGTGCCCCCACCTTTGAATCTATCCTCAGTATAATAGTGACTGTAATCTCCAACATTGATCAATTATACACCTCTCAGGAAAATTCAGATGACGTACCACCTTCAATTTACCTTCATAAAGTATTTACTGCATTGCTCATGAATCATTGTCGCTATGAAAGCAATACTCTTTATGTCCCAGCATAGTATTAATCCATGTCAAATCAATCATATGGTTTTGTAACTGGCACTGAAATAACATTATTATTTTTTGTTTTCATAATAGACCAAGTTTGCTTGCTGATATTGAAATCCTTGTCACGACTTATGAAAGTATTGCTAATACCTTGTTACATGTTACATTGTGTAAAAGAGTCATATAAATTGTGAAATATTGATTAAAAAATATTTCTTATTTTACTTTAATTATCAATTGATATACTGTAAACAGTCTTCTTAATTTATCAGTGCGGTAGACCTACATTAACATTATGATGACATATTTTCACCAACAGTGTACATGCTATGTATGTGAGAGTTTTTTCTCAGTTGACCTTTAACCTCATCTCATTATTTGTAAGCATCATTCTGCTTATTGATGAGCTTGATATACATAGGCTGTACTGTACCATACTTATCACATAATTGCCAACCCAAACTGTGTGTGTTTTTTTTTTTAATGTTAAACCTGCATTTTCTCCAGAAATATCCAGCACTTATCCTTGACGATGAAGAACAAAGACTGCTGAAGGATATGAATGTTTCCTTGCCGTCTCATCTTCCGCTCACCAAGGTATGTTCATATTGCTTGTTGCTATGACAACATGACAGGGTCTTCATTAACACTCAACTCCAGCCCAGACTCCCCTGATGTTTGTTGTCCCTTGAATTTCAACCTGAGTAAGCTATATATTTAACACAAAGAAAATATGCAGATCATGTCTGTACCAAACCTCTAGTACCTGATACACAAATCCACAGTCCTGATATGAATATTCATGGTCGAAACTTTAATGTTATATATATGGCACAGGTGCATGTGGCCAGGTGCACCATACATGTACCTACACTATAGAATTGATACAATAACAATATCCTGAAAAATCATTGTCTTTACCTGAACATTACGGTTAAATGTAAAAAAATAACTTAGACATGATTAAGCAATTTGCAGTATACTAACATACTTATGAGACGATTGAACAAAGGACACGGAGCACTAAGGATGAGGCAAAATTTTGAGTAAATTTAAAACATTTCTTTTGGAAATTTAGAATTGTTATACAAAGTTAACATTTATTTGGTCAACATTTTTTCAAGACATGAAAAACCACATTGTTTTGGAGTTATTATGGTTGAAAATTAGTAGCTGATTTTATAATTAATAGCTGAATACTGGCCCCCGAAGTATTCAGAAAACTTAGTACACTGAATTTAGAACATCAGATGTAAGAGACAATTTTGCAGTGGAAACTGCTAATATGTTTTCTTCTTTTGTATTAGTTTTTCATGTGTATTGTTTGATGCTCCACAGGCTGAAGAGAGGTCCCTCAAGACTGTCCGCAGGAAAATCAGGAACAAGGTGAGAACATTGCTTGCAACATTTGGAAGTGTACTGTATAAGGTTCTGGGAAAACCCTAAAAGTGTATTTTTACACTGACAAAAATGACAACCATGTAAGCTTTTATAGTAAAAGAAAATGATGTCCTCAAAGCAATTATGTGACACTTAAAATTAACATAGAGGTTTATTTGTTCAAACTTTATCCTGTTCGGGCTTTGAATTAACAATTTTTGCAATGCGACTTTAATATGGAAGTATTAGTGGGTGTGAGAGATGTATGAAACACTTTGTTCTAGAGAGTGTCGTTCACCACAACAGCCTTCCTCCCAGGTGTAAGATAATCTTGCGAGAAAGCCTTCGGGTTGATACAAGACTACCAACACTCAACATTTCTGTTATCCCACTTTGCCAGGCCTCTGCCCAGGAGAGCAGACGCAAGAAGAAGATATACATTGATGGTTTGGAGGGGAGAGTCCAGATGTGTACAAAACAAAACCAGGTATTGCAGAAGAAGATGCAGAAACTGGAGAAGGAAAATGAGTAAGTACCTCCACCCATTATATACTGCAGTGGAATGTGGGTTGGAGGGGTTGTGTCAATTTGAATCATATATTTAAAATTATTTTCCTAAACACTAAGGGGAATGAGTTCCCCCTCACTTTGATCAAGCGCTATGGGCTTGTTGGATGGTGTAGGAAGTGGTGGCACAACTTGAGGGACATTTACCAAAAAAAAAAAGCATGAGAGGAATATAAGCTACCTGCATGCAAAACATGCACCAGTGTGACAGGGCAGTACTTGTCCTCAAGTTGAACATTTCTGGTGATGATGAGTTGAATGTTCAAGTAGCAAACAAACAGTATAACCATTACGTCATATATTCTTATAGGGAAACAAATGCGGTGAAACAAATTCTAGGTTGAACGTTGAATGTTTGTTTGCTTATATTAATTACAGAGCTCAATTAAACAAAACAACAATCAGAAAGATCATAATCCAAAAAATGTAAAAAATAAAATGTTTTTGTTGGATGCAATTTATGTGCGATGGAATAGAGGATTTAAGTAGCAATGTTTGCACATGCATATAGTACATGTAATGTTACGACTGTATAGTGTACCTGCATCTAGTAAGTTATGCAACAGTGTGCACTTGGGAAGGAATTTTACAAATTTCTGATTTAACATTTTATAAATGTTTTGGATTTACCTGAATGTATTTTTTACATAAATTCAATATTTGATTGGACTTATACGGATAATATACAATTTGCTGAATGACTTATTTAATAATAGTTTTAATAAAGTTTTAATATGCATCCAATATTTTCTAGCTAGGCACGTGTGCATTTATTACTGGAGGTCAATTGTATTGTTTCCACAACAGTAGTGCTCGATACCCCAGTATACACATTATACCATCGCTGTGATTTTTATTCCTTTATGATATCGGTGGTAGGTACATCCACCAGGAACCAATTATACACTCACATTATACCAGTGTTTTGTTTATTCTTTCTAAATGATATCGATAGTTAGTACCTCCAGCAGGAACAACAACCCCCCCCAAAAAAACAAATGGGGGTGCTAGAAGGTCATTGCCTTCTTGGATTTTTTTTGTTTTTCTGTACTGTATATGTATATGTACCTTATGTTGTTATCAGTTAGCCCTTGATAAAGATCCTGCTAGGATCAAAACATCAAGCCCACTAACTTTATTGCAAAATCAAAGAATTGTGATTTTTAAATTCTCAATTCAAATATATATACCAAGAACCAAGATTACATAATTTCCTAGAGTGTGTTGACAGTCACTTTTTTGTTATGTACCCACAGGTCTCTGTTGAGCCAACTTAAAAAACTGCAAGCAATGGTGACTGGCAGTAACAAACCCGCCCAGGCTGGAACATGTGTGATGGTAAGTAGTGGCTTATACAAGAAGAACATTGGACGAAATTAGAAATGTTAAATTAAAGAAGTTGGTAAACAAACCAATGTTCATCATTATATATCAAGACAGTTGTTGACAGAGGGTGATTTCAAATAGCTAAATATTTTTGAGGAACAGTTATTAATCAGTGCTAATTGAATGGACAACCATTTTACAATCAATTTAGTAGATTACAATTGAAAAGTTTGTTTGTATTTGTGTTGTCCCTCTTTACAGTGACATTTATCATTCCCACCAAGAAAGGCTTGGGACTAGATCAAAAAGGAAAATTGCCTGGGTTTTCCTAGGCTAACAAAAATTCTTTCATTTCATTTATTGAATTCTAAAACTCAAAATTTTATTGGATTGCATTTGCTTGGAGAATGAAAATATGTAGGGGATAATTAGAATGTCAGTGCATTTTGTAGTCATTTAGTTTCTTTTAGTATTTAGTTTCTTTTAATTAGTGATACAGATTGCCTTGAAACTTTAGCGATCAACTTTTGTCCTAAAAGGCTGAGATAAGAACAAGATAAATAAGAAGCTTTTGGATCACTATCAAATCAAAAATTACAATTGCTTCATTCAGAAATGATCTCCAGTGTACTGAGTTTAATTTTTGCCTGCCAATCCAAGCACTATCTTTATGGCCTGCATTCTGTTGGTCAAGCTCAACCGGAAACTGATTGGCTTTTCATCGATTGTGACATTATTTCCTCAGATTTTGTCAATGATTTTGGGGCAAAAAAAGGGGGGCAAATAATAAAAATAAGATTTGCCTGAACTGAGCCTGTTTCAAAATTGGCGGAGGGGTGGGATGAGGTGTGTGGAGAGACAGTGTCATCACAAAGAATAACTTTGGGCCAATCAGTAGGAGTGTCTTCAAAGTGAGGGGGACACCAGGATTGGTGCCCATGGTCACCCCTGATATTGAATGAAATTCCCTTGTCTACATATGAATGATTTTCTTTTCCTCAGGTTCTCCTTCTGTCGTTCACTCTGTTGATTGCTCCGAGTCTCAGTCCCTTCGAGTCTAACAAGCCTGTAGACTCCTATCAACCATCTGGAGGTGAGTTATCCATGCTTTAGCTTTCAGGCCCAAAGATCCCTAATTGCAATCATGTACAAGACTAAAGATGAAATGCCATACATTTAAATGGGCTTTACCTAGAAGGCAATAAGATTCTGCCAGTCTCTCAAATATTATTCAGTTAATTTCGAAAACTCAAACTAGTTCCAAAACTCTGAATTGGATACACTTGGCATGGGGTGCTTAAATTACTAGGAAACCCTAAGACAGGGGTTCCCAAATAGTGACCCGAGGGCCTTTTCCAGCCCGCCAGTTTGGAACCACAAATATGCTCTCAGCAGCCAATTAAAAGAGTAGTAAGTGACAAACTCGACTGAATTAAAGAGGAAAAACTACACTTAGTGGTGTAAGTCCCATTACAATTAACTTTCATTTGTAGATAGGCTTAATGTTGAATTTCTGATAATAATTTTTAAACACAACCAATTTTATATTTCATACAGTAGTTTCATGTGTGCCATACTGATTAGAGATGGCAGATTATTTTTTGTTACCATGTTTTGAACATTTTAATGAACAAACATTTCAGTAACATTTTTAATGTCCTTATACTACAATTATTAAGTTTCATGGCATTGTAACCACACAACGTGTTTGTTTTCCGGTTAATTTACAAAATTAACAAATCACAAGTAGACGACTATTGTTATTTTAATTTTTTCTTATTTTAGCCTAAATAAGAACCTAGGTCAATGTTGATCATTCCCTAAACCATAATTTGGTTTGTTCATATTTAAATTTCAGTTAGGAATTTTGGATATCAGCAAGGTTCTGATAATAGTGGAAAAATGCACAGCATGTGAACAATTGAATGGGATCAATGCTCACAATTGCCATATATTTATTTAATAAATTTGATCAAAAAATACCTACCAGAAATTTTATTAAAGAATACATTTGAACTTTCACACTCTGTGGAGGCTCTGTGGCCAGGGCATCTTTCTCAGTTAACAATGGTCAATACTGCTCCAGCTGGTATAGTTCTATTCCGTCTGGTAGACATCTCGACCAGGTTGTTCCAAACCAACATTTCCTTTACCAATAGCTTTCACCTCTTGTATAGCTTCTTTGATTCGGGGTGAAATTTCAACAGCCCCATCTAGCTTTAAATCTTTCTCCTTTACCAGTCGTTCCCATACTCGGCGCATTGATACTTTGTCCACAATTTGGTCTTGTGTCATTTCATCCTGCATTTGCCCAAATTGACAGGTTTTACTAAGTTCTCGTAAGCTGGCCACATAATTGTCTATTGATTCCCCAATATTTACCCCTTTCCTTAATATTGTGGGCATCTTCCTACACACAATGTGAAACTGGCGGAATCCTTCTCAGTTCTGCTTTCTGTGTTTGTAGTCAATCTGGATTGTGATCATTTTATTGCATGCATTTGTTCTCGCCCTCAGTTATGTCCAGAACTCTCCAGAGTGTCTCTAAACCTTACGGGTATGAAAACGTCATCGGTCAGCAGGAGAACAGTCCGGAGGGTTTTACTCCAGCTAAAGCCCATCTGGTGGATTCATTCTTTGTAGAGTCTAACCAACCACCTATAACTGATGCAGTAGAGACTCCAGCAACACACGAGGAGTCAAAGGTTGAACAGGAAGATGTGATCACCATGGAGACAGATTTACAATCGATATACAACCAGTCTGACTTGGAGGGTGATGACAGGGGAACACATGATGGCGGTAGATTTGGTAGGAAACTACATATATTGAACGATGAAATGTGAGCACAGTGAATAATTCATTGTATAGATTGATAGTAATGGTGAATCTCAGAGCAACTCTGGAGACTATGTAATTAGATGGTCTCATACACCATCTCACAGATGATATCCATCCTTGATGCCTGATAGATAGACCTGTATGATGTAAATCAGTCTCAATGAAATCTGCCCAATCAATGACATCTGACAGCGACTGACAGATTGATGGTTATGGTGAATACCAGAGATAATCTGGTAGATATCATCTTGCATGTGCCATCACTGCCTGCAGCCTGGAAGAACTGTGTAATGTAAATCAGGCCATATCAATAATGCTTGATAAATACTGTCAGACTAATGGTAATAGTGAGCTCTGAAGGAGATAAAAGGCCCCACACAATGTCTTACAGATGTTACCCCTCCGTTAAGCTTTAATACAGGAACAGTGAATCGAATCTCTGAGCAGCTCTGAAAAAGGTGAAGGCCCCACCTATCTTACAGGTGCCATTGAAGAAACTGCTAAAACTGTTTGACGATGTCATTCAGGACCAATGAATTAGATCAAATGCTTAAGGAATGTTTCCAAGGTATATGTAATGGCTGAAGTTGAACAGGGTTTGCCATGATCTGTGGAAACCCTGAATGTTTAAAATTATTTTGGTATCCATGATTCAGATAGGTTGATGCTTAGGGTGAATTTCAGAGCAATTCTGGTCACATCAAACTAAGGCTAAATAATGTTTCCAAGGTATGGTGTAATATTAAAAGGCTGTTTTCAAATATATAAATTGGTTGAATTAAGCAAATTTATATTGTGGTTAACAAAATGTTTCAATTTTTGAAAACAGTGGAAAATTCCTTGCAATATTATCTGGTTTATTCAGAACATGACATAATGCTCAAATAGGACATAAAATCAAAGAAAGCATACCTTTCATAGAAATGACTGTTATTACAAACCCTGTTCAACAACTTTAGCAACAATTTGTTGTGAAGGCTTTGAATTTTTACTATAAATATTCAGCAATTCCTGTTCCCTTTCAGTAATTATTGTCTACAGTATTTTTTGGTTTTATTTAACCAGCACCTTTGTGTTGGGACTGCTGTCCTGTTGATGTTTGTATTTCAACTAAATATTAAATTGTACATATTGTATATATTAAAATGAAGAGTATTTTTTACTAAGGACTAAGCTACATTGTTTTATAATACAAATCACGTTTCTCTAAGAAGGAAGTAAGTTAAACCCAAGCGAAGGAAGAAATAACCAAATCAATTTGATCAGCATTTATAGTGCTAAAGGTATCATAAAAACATATTTTTGCTTTGTTGTCAAAATATGTTCAATATAAACAAAATCTAACAAAATAAATTGCTATACCACACAAAAACCAAAGTTAAATAGGACTTACTGAACTAAAACAGTTGCCAGACTAAGAATGAATTTTCATTGGCATCTCCAGTTTTTGGCATATACCCCTACGCAAGGAACCACAGTGCCCTTGGGCTCTTGTTGATTCCTTGCCTTGGCCGCAAGGAATCTATGCGATCACGTTGATGTGTGTATGTGTGCGTGTGTGTGTGTGACACCAAGCTTGTAACCACATTATCTCAGCCGTCCCAACTTGAATTAATATCTTACTTGGTACATGTGTTACCCATATTGAGTAGATGACCCCTATTGATTTTACAAGAGGTCAAAGGTCATATGAGGTCAACAGGGGTCAAACTCTGAAAACATTGTTTCAAGAAGACTTTGTGTAAGTGTTGGCAGAAGGCATTCTTAAAAACAAATAATTAAAGCATTGTTGATGAAAATGAAATCTTCACATAGCAAAAAAATAATTTGAACCTTGTTGATTGAAATTAAGTCTTGACATTGTTACCTACCGAGTTCTCATCATCTCAACATCCTCCTGAAAGAAGTTGACTTGCAGAGATAAATTATTCTGTTTTATTTTCATGGAAGTTGACTTATTCATGTAAAATATCACACCATGTCACATGTAAAATATCACACCATGTCGACATAATGTTGAAATAAGTCAACTTGTTGACATACATAATCTCGCCATGTCGCAATAATATTGAAAGAAGTCGACTTATACATTATCTCACCGTGACGACATAATGTCGAACAAGTCAAATTGTCGATATAATCGATCTCACCATGATGACATATGATGTCGAACAACTCAAAATGTTGAGATGAATTATCGTGCCTTGTTGACTTAACTTAGTCAATAAATTAGTTCACCATGAGTTAAATCGTGTTAAATTATTTTGACATGTCAAAACGGTGAGATAATTTCTCTCACATGTTGACTTCTTTCTGTAGGATGTTGACACGGCAAGCTAATTTATCTTGATCGTCATCATGACATCTTGTTTCGGCACTTTGAGAGCTCCCTATTTATCTTTATTTACATTCCCTTTCTGGTCAGGAGAGTCTCTTCAGTGTTCGCCTCGTCCAATCATATGGCGGTTATATTTTACATGTCGGTGACACGAAACAGTCTTTGAAGACGGGCATGAGAGTGCAATTGCATTTGGACAAGGTTAGTTTGTTATGTTTTGCAGATATACATTTTTTTATTTAGGCCTCATCTGACCGACCATGTTTTTGGCCCGACCGGCCGTGCATGTATTTTTTGTTGGAACTGGAAATTTCAAACATTCCTGTGAAAAATAGAAGGTTAATAAAGGTTCAGATTGAAATAAACATAGTCAAAGTTACTTTCTTACAAACTGAAGCAACTGACAATTTTTTTTTTTGCCTCAGCAATTATTAACCAAATAAAGTTAATTGTAGCATTTGGTTCATTAGTGGTGTTACGCCAAACCTTCACACTGTTAAAACTTAAGCAGAAAGAATCAATTTCACTCATCGGGCAATTTATGATAGCCATTTATGATGCATTGTTAGCATTGTTTGTCAACTTAAACCACATCTTTTTGAATTTCTTCCTGTTTTTTTAGGAGAGAAGATGGAACATCATGAAGAACCACACTGCAACACACCTCCTGAATTTTGCTCTGAGGGAGGTACTCCCAGAGGCCAAACAGAGAGGCTCACTCGTTGCTCCGGACAAACTACGATTCGACTTCAATGCAAAGGTAACTAGCTTGTGTACGAGTCCCTTACTTTGATTGAGTATGCCCCATTGCCATGAACAACATAAGAAAAAAAATACCCATGAAAATCATGATGGAAGCCTAGGACATTTTCTCTGCACTCTTCTTGGCAATAATTTCTGTTCATGCATGACCTGCTGGACAGAGTCAACAAGCCTCTGCATTGTTCCATGTATTCTTGCATAGATCTGCAGTATTGCCGTGGTTGAGTGAAAGGAACAGCGAACATTCGTACGCACAGCAAGCAGCTTAAAATTGTCTGTAAAATTGTTAAATCAACCATCCAATTTTTCATTGATTCAATACGTATCATGCAAGGTCTTCACCCCCTTCCCCAATAAAGTATCTTTTGTTATTTTGTTTGCAGAGAGCTCTCCGAAGTGACGAATTAGTTTCACTGGCAGAAAGGTGCAATGACATCATACATAGCAACCATTCAGTCTTTCAACAAAGTCTCCCGTTAAGCGTGGCGCAGTCAGTGCCCGGTGTACGTGCAATGTTTCAGGAAGCAGGTCGTGACCCTGTCATGGTTGTATCAGTTGGAAAGGGGCTCGAAGATGGAGGGCGCCCCCTTGAGATTAATGGGAGGAACGGTTCTGTCGAATTTTGCGGTGGAACGTGAGTGTGCTGTATTTTTTTTAATGACTGTACGTTCTCACAACAAAAGGATTTTCACCACCCTCTCTATGATATTCATGACATGCGTGCTATGACACCTCCTTTAAAAAGCTGCCTAAAAACACCCCATTAGGTCAAAGATACCAGTAGGGTGTCCCAGCATTGCCACACTGACCAAAATCAAATTCAGGGGACTCCTCAGGGAGAGAATATCTATAAATCATGAACATCAGGATAGTTTTGGTGAGGGCACTTTTAATAATCTTTGAAGTATGCAGTTATATAGTTCCGGTGGTAAATCAGTAAACAAGGTCCTAGATGTTCTGTTTGTTAAGCAATCATGCAATCATGCCCTAGAGTACCCAGCGTGCTTGCACCTGATGTGGTCAGAGGCCCATTCCAAAATAAAAGATTAGATGAGTGAATAATGAATAAAGAAACAGTTTGTTCAATGCAAATGAAACTACTATTCAGACATTAATTTCTTTTTCATGGCAATTAAGTAAAAGCTTAAGTGCACACGATTCATTTTACATTAAAAACATGTGGTTTTTCATTGTTTTGTGAAATTGGTTTGATAAGTGCATTTCTCATGGCGAGATCTCATCATTGTTAGGGGTGTTCCAACTGTTGTAAACTTTGGTGCATTCAAGGAATATAATGGTCAAATACATATACTTACCATTATGCACAAGTTGGTGGTCATCAATGAAAGTATGGAATTTTGAAAACAGAATAATAATATCAAATGAGTTCCTAAACCTGTGGTTGAACATATTCACCAAATATCACTTTCCGAGGTATTGTAATTTGAATGTTGCTGAATATCTAGCAGTGTGTTGCTACTTGCTGAAAATTATCCTGATGTCACCTGTCCACTTGTAACCAAAAACCTTTCGTATTTCTTTATAATCTGTTGTCAAATATTTTAAAGAAAGTACACAATAATTCAAATCAAATTAATATTATCTTGATCTTTGTACGATACACTTAAAAAATGCAACACAAGAAATGTGCATTTGATTTTGTAAGTGCACTCAAACAGGGAACAGAAACAAAGAAATGCATTGCATTCCTGTTAATTATAATAGGGGTTCAGAGACATCACTATTTTACTTGCTCAAGTCTATTTACATTCTTCTCGGGCACAAAATGGCAGCGCCCTTCTCTGATTTTCAGAAATGCATAACTTAGGATGGAAACAATGTTTTTTTATAGTAACATTTTGAGAAGATTTTGAGAAGAAATTTTCAGACTTTCATTCTCCTTTAATAGAAGCTTTTTGAAACGTATGCCTAGGCATGTTGTCTCATCAATATTTTACATCATTTTGATCAATCTTAATGGATATATTTTTCTTTCATTCAGACATGTAAGATGTACAGGGCACATTGGGCAAATGGTGATAATTTCTCAGAAATTAGCCAGCGGAGGGATTCGAAGGCTAATGGCAATCACTGGCGACGCAGCAGAAATGGCAGTAAAGAAGGCTGAATCATTGAAGGACCAGACCCAACTATATAGGAGCCAGGTAGATACAGCAGTTTCATTTAGTAGTGCAAAGAAAAAAAAATGGATGTATTGATCGTCCAGTTAAGGGTTTTCTTGTGTGAAAGTAATGACTATTTGAGGCAACAAAATGGCACCCAACAAGAACACTAGATGCAGCAATTGGAACAGTGCTCCAAATTGGAACAGTGCTCCTAATTGCAACACCCAATTAAACCATGAGAAGATTTTTTTTTCTCATAAAAATGCACCTAACAAACCAATTTCTTGAAACAATGAACCATCAGTTTTTGTTTTCGGTGTAAAATGCTTAATTTTTAGGTAGGCTTTTAATTAATGGTTGTGAAAAAGAGGCTATTCATTTAATATCTCTACTTACATTAACATGAACCTGGAAGTCTGAATTGTAGTTTTATTTACATTGAACAAACTTTGTTTTTTCCTCCCCTATTTTTGGTTCCTTGCTTTAGCAAAAGGAACCTATGCCTTCAACTTGGCGTGTGGGTGTGTGTGCGTGTGTGTGTATGTGTGTGCATCTGTGACACTTGCTTGGGTACGCGCTATCTCAAGA